>JABASD010005638.1:0-11978 GCA_019776165.1 Pogonognathellus flavescens
TGTTAAGTCTCCAGCCAAATCCGTCAACTTGCTTGACAGATTTAGCTGTTCACTCTATCTTATAAAATAATGTCAATTTGGTACTCACCTAAAATATTCCTTTCTCTTTGTAAATGTAAACTGCAGTGCTCCCGTTATGCACATAATGCATTGATGTTCACTGAACTAGTAACAATGCATTATGCTGCTCCCGGATCTGCACTATTGCAAAACCTTGCCCTGCCTAGTGCAGTGATCATCTTAATGATCATCTGGCAAGAACAACTTCATTAGTTATCTTTCCTCAATCACAATCAAAATTGCAATTATAATCAAGACAAATACTCCTGATCAACTCACCTTGCACTAGGTACTGCAATTGAGTGATTTGCATACATGTGCATTGCATTGCACATTGCAAATCACACAATGAACTTTTAAAAATAAATGCAGTAACCAAACTCTCTAAAAACATCACATGGCAATTTATGACAAATTATGAACTCTGCAATCAGGCACACAATTACACCGACTGAGGTCAGAGTAATTGTGGCTGCCTGATTGAAGGTATTTTAGTTACCTATACTGTGTATATATACTGCAGTGTTCCAACCAGAACATCAGCAGTAGTAAGATTTATTCTCTCACTCTATTCTCCAACTTTATTCTTTACTTCAAATAAAACCAAAGTCTCTCTAAGACAGAACAAGCAAAGTCGCAGTCCTTTGAGTTTTACGTTTCATTTTATTATCATTCCGTTGCACACAGATTGGCCACGTATCATTGTTAAGTCCACTAGGGTGCATTGGTGTTCACACTAAATACACGCATTCTAAAGGCTACTTTTCACAAGCGTGCAATACGTTTCATTTTATTATCATTCCGTTGCACACAGATTGGCCACGTATCATTGTTAAGTCCACTAGGGTGCATTGGTGTTCACACTAAATACACGCATTCTAAAGGCTACTTTTCACTAGCTGACCTATACCAGTCTTTCCTAATTCTGATTTTGTCGTCTTTTCAAAATTTTATTTTATTTTCATTTTTTTTGACGTTTTTCAATATTTCGATTTTCAATTTTCTGATTCTCATTCCTCATCATATTTTACCTCCGTATACCTTTCCTACGTATCTTTTACTCTTTTTTTCAATTTTTCCAAAAATTTCCATACACTCTCAAAAATCTTGATCTATACACGCTTAGAAATTTTTTCCAATTTTTACGTAAACCTTGTTTCTTCTTCTTGAGCTTTGTGTTTCAAGTTCCAACTCGAAGTATCAACAGTCCCACCACTTATTCTACATCCATTGAGTGTGCATTCTGTTTGGAGACCAACCTTGGAAATTTTGCTCCGCGCTACCCGTTTCTGTTGCCTGATCATCAACTTTGACCGGCTCGTAGCTGATTTTTCTTCTAAAGGTACGTATACCACTTCTCTGCTCCGTGCATACAACTTTCTAGAGGTTCACAGTTGTACTTTCCATTCTATTCAACTTTTGCACGTTAAAAACAAATTGACAATTACCCAATTTTGACATTTTCTCTTGATGACAACGTATAATATTGTTCATACTTTTCTGCCTGATTAATACGTCTTCATTTCTTGAAATCGCGTTACATTTAAATTTCAATTCAATATTTAGTCTTTCTGTTAATATAATATCCCACATTACTACGTGTTATCATTTTGTTCATTTTAACATTTCAATATTTTCTTCAAGTATATTTTATCATTTAAACAACAAATTGCTTTCAAATATTTTCCAACATTTCAATTTTACTTCAAAATTTTATATTAAGGTATCATTTCTGGTTACAACTCCGACACTACTTTCCATATTAGGTGAGACGTCATCTAAGGAATCTTTAGTAGGATAGGACTCATCATCTTTGCGAATCACATTCATTCTTCAAGCATTATCACTTCTCTTCGCTGATTTATTAATTTTGCTATTTTTCCCAACACCCTAACATTCCTCTGCCTTGTAACTTTTGATGACTTTTTACACATTACGATTTTGTCGTTAGTTTTGGTATTTCAAACGACACTTATGGTTGGATGTGAATCTCAGTCGCTTCAATTAGGCTCGTACTGCTGAGATTGGGCTAATGCTGCACCTGCCGGTACAACCTTCTGTCCGAAGTTGTTAGTGTCTGTGTAATTCACAATATCCACTTCTGTGTGTCTTTGTTGTACTTTGTATACGACTCTTTCGTGTGTATATTAGTTTTATTTTGTTACGAATCCTCTCATACCCTTATACATTTCCAGCTTATGCTTATATTATTTCATAGTGCCATGTTTCTGTAGTATGTCGCGAATTCCATCTCGCCTTCCAGCACCTACCACTACTACAGTTTCACAATCATCAACATCTAGCTCTAGCTCTCAGGCACCTTCGACTTCTCGCTCTACTCGTCAGAATACTCAATTAGTTACTCCTCATACAGATCCCGCCGCTATAGAACGTGCTATTAGACAACAGAAAAAGAAGGACACTAAAGCATCTCAAAAACAAGCTTTATTAGAATTAACATCTTTGGCTCATTCTCGCTCACCTGTCAGTCTTTCTCAGGTTACGCCCACTAGGCTATCTACACATTCTCCTGCATCCAATATTCGACTTTCTGGTTCTCATATTCAACCTTTCAATATTGATTTTTCTCATTCCTCACAACCATCTATCCCTTTGCAATATTTTTCACCTGATCAAAGCTTCACTTCTGCCATCGATTCTCCCACTAGGAGTTTAGGCACAAATCTTGATCATTCCACAGTTGACGAATCTTTTATTTCTCCTTCTACTTCTTTAAGTTTAGATCAAACCATATTACAGGATAGTGGCATAGCTTCACACCGTACATCTTTGGCCCCTTTCGCATCTCCTTCATCTATTAGGCCTACGGCTCCATATTGTGAAGAATTTGTCCAACTGGCTTATCCTGCTCCTACATCTGATCTTTCTTTTCCCTCACCCCTTTCTGGTTACCACTATTATATAGGCACAGGTCAAGCGTCTCTTGCTTTTTCACCTTCTAGCTATCCTCTTGAACATATAGACTCACCTTTGTTGCCTTCGGCTCAAAGCGTAGGCTCTCTTTCATATCGTCAACGTACACCGCCTACTGTAGCTGTTATTTCTTTTCCTACACCTACTCTTTCTTCTTCACCTCTTAGGTCTTTATCGGTACATAGTTATATTACTACGTTAGTTTCTGGTGCACCCTCTGCTAGCACCGCAGCAGCCACTGCGTCTGCATCTAGTCTTGGAGGACTACACTCTTCCTCGACCCATACTTCTCGTAGTATACCTCATAGCATTTCATCAATTCTTTCTCCTAGTACTGCTACTGCAACAACCACATCTTTTTCTATTCCTTCAGGTTTTAAAATTGTAGCCACTTCACCTTCTGGTATTCGTACATTCGGACCTATCACACCCCCTAGTACTTCTGCCACTAGTGCATCAACCTTATTATCTGCACCTACCTCAGCTGCATTCAGCTCTGGTACTGGTAGTTCTACTACTCCTACATCTAGCATTTTAACTATTAGCTCTATTCACAAGTTCTGTCTCTACACATACAACTAGCTCTACATCTACTAGTTCTAAACCTTCTTTTAGCACAAGCATGCCTGTCTACGTTGCTCCTCCAGCTTCAGGTGGTCCTGCCCCTGCTGTTGCTGCACCGACTCTATTAAACATCTTTAATCCTCCCACTGAGGATGAAAAATTCTCAGGCTCCGGTGACATCAAGGAATTTCTTGATAAGTTTTATACAATCGCCGCGTCCCAACAATGGACGGATGAGCGCAAATCTGCGAATTTTTCTCTCTTTCTTACAGGCGTTGCTAAAAAGTTCTACAATGACTTCGTAAAACAACAAATGAAAGCCACTGGCACAACATGGGATACCGTACTTATTACTTGGGCTGCTGTTTTAGCAGCTTTTAAACAAGCTTTTCAAAGTAAGGTTACTGTCGAGGAATATCTTAGACGTTTAGATAAGCGAAAGTTCAAAAATGGCGAAACAATAGAATCATACATGTGGGACATTCGTAATTTGTGTCAAAAGGTTAGAAAGGACATGCCCGACTCTGAGATTATGCGATATTTGTTCAAAGGACTTCCTATGGATTTAGCCAAAGAAGTTCACAGCAAAGCACCAAAAACTGTTGACGAATTCTACAACCATCTGGTGGAACATCAAAAATTCTGTTCTCTCATGGACAAGAATTTCTCTTCCAACACTGCCACCATGGATGACGTTAACACTTTGCTTGTCAATCAATTTAACAAACTTCGTACGTCTCTAAGTCAAAAACCTAATGCCCAATCTAGCAAAAACACTGATAACGATGCTTCCAATGATAATGATGTTAACAACTTTTCTATTAAACAACAACCAAGACGCCGCAATAAGTTTAGAAAAATTAAGCATCCACAGGGTAATAATAATCAGAACAATGAGGTTAATAATAATCAAAATTCTAGTAATCAGAATAGTACTCGTAACAATCAACCTCCATCTCAAAATCAAAATAATAACAAAGCATTACAACATCATAACCAGTCCAACCGAGGTTATTACAATAGGAATAATCAGGGATATCGTGGTAATAATTATGGCAACCAATATTACCGTCCACGTGGTAACTACCGTCGTGGATACGGCAATCGAGGACGTTCCAACTTTGGCCGCAATAGGGGATACTACAATCCAGGCTATCATTACAACTCATACTATAACAATCCAGCCAATTTCCCTAATCATCCACCGCTACAAACTTCTAACATTCCAGCTATACCTGCATCTCAAAACTATGGACCCACTAGTTATAACAACCAGAGATCAATCACAGGTCATATTATTTGTAGTAAATGTGGAACCGTCGGTCATACAGCCATGTTTTGCCCGGGAAACGACCGTTCGTAGGGGACGCCGAGGTACCTCCTACGTTTGATCCATATGAAAACCTCAATCTTAATACTTTCACTTTAAATTCACCAATGCTTTTATTCGTAAATCTTCTAATAAATGATAGGTACACAAGCATCTTAATCGATACAGGTGCATCTATCTCAGTCGTTAGACCATCAGCGATTCATAATTCTTCTCCGCAACCACTAGAATTTGATAACCTTCGCGTTTCAGGAGTTACAGGATTAATGGAAATTGACACATATGTCGAATTTACAATCACATTTCCATCTTGTAATAGGGATTTAAAAGTAAGTGCATGCAGTCTCCCATCCTTAAAGTATCCTGCCATTTTTGGTAATGATATTTTGCGGAAATTAGACTTATTAATCAACTATGGCAAAAAGTCACTGTGCATGTTCGGGATTCCAACCCCCTTTTATACTAGCCTGTGGGAGGCCCATCAAGAATCTCTTTCACTAAATAATGACTTAAATACACAAACCGAACACGACTATCAACCAAGTGTTCAAATTATAGAAATCAATCACTATGAAATTAATATAATTACACATGATGAATTTGAGAATTATAGATTTCGTACAGACCAACCCGTAACGATTCCTGTAAGACAATCCATCGTCATTTCTCTACCTTGTCCGCCTACTACTAAATTTCTTTTCATTCCAACAGAAAGTCTTATGTCTAAAAACAATCTTTTAATTCCTAATCTTTTCTTTGACAATTCGGAAGGACGCTCTAAAATATCAATCCCGGTACTAAATTGTCACACCGTTCCGGTATTTTTACATAAAGGAACGTGTGTAGGTAAGTTCGTTTCAACTATTGATTCAGAGACATATGATGTCAATACCCAAGTATCTGAATCATACGATACGGAATTACTACTCGACAAGTCTGCCGTACCGATTCGACCACATCTCATGACGTCCGAACAATTTAAACAAATTAAAATTAACCCAAAATTACCGACTCAACAAAGACAAGCTTTAACTAACTTACTCGTTCAATTTGCTGACGTCTTCTCTTGGACTCGCTTCGGCATAGGTCATTATACAGGAGAAGGTATGCAAATAGACACAGGTAATGCAACTCCAATATTTACTCCGCCATATAAAAAGTCAATGATTGAAAGAGACATTATACGTAAACAAATCGACGATATGCTTAAAGCTGGCATCATCCGGCCTAGCAAATCGCCATGGGGAAGTCCCGTTCTACTCGTAGCAAAGCATAATAGTAAAGAACTCAGGTTATGTGTGGACTACAGATCCTTGAACTCTGTCACTAAAACAACTCAGTTCCCAATGCCAACAATACAGGATCTATTTGAAGTAATGCATGACGCAGGTATCTTCAGTAGTTTAGACATGCCAAATGCTTACCACCAATTCGATGTAGACGAGGACAGTATAGAAAAAACAGCATTTGTTACACATGATGGATTATTTGAATTTAAACGTATTAGTTTTGGTTTAAAGAATGCCCCAATGTTTTTCAACCGTATGATGCGGAAACTCTTTAATAATTTACTATATGGAGTTTGCTTTATTTACTTAGACGATTTAACTGTTTATAGTAAAGATTTTCCATCTCACCTAGATAAGTTAGAAAAAGTATTACGACGAATGCGACGACACAATTTGACTCTAAAACCAAGTAAATGTACTTTTGGCTATACTGAGACCAAAATCTTAGGACACATAGTTTCACCTCAGGGTATCCAACCTGACCCTGATAAAATATCGGCATTAAAGAATTTACCAGTCCCAACTACAGTTATACTCGTAAGAGCATTTATAGGACTAGCTAGCTACTATCGACGCTTTGTCCCAAATTTCGCTCAATTAGCAGGACCACTTACCAATCTAACAAAAAATGATACTCCTTTAGTATGGACAGATGCATGTCAAGATTCATTTAACAAAATTAAAGAAATTTTAACTTCAGAACCATTACTCAGACAATTCGATAATAATTTAGACGTAGAAATTCAATGTGATGCATCTTTATATGCCATAGGTAGTATTCTTTCTCAACGAGTTAATGGACAAGAACATGTAATTGCATATGCTTCTCGTTTATTAAATTCTGCTGAACGAAATTATAGCTCTGTAGAACGCGAATGCCTAGCATTTGTGTGGAGTCTACAAAAATTCCGCCCATATTTATACATGAAACCTGTTACAGTCTGGACTGATTGCTGCGCAATTTGCTCTCTTCGCAATTGTAAAAATCCACGTAATGCGCGAATCGCCAGATGGAATCTACAAGTTCAGGATATTGACTTGACTATCCGCTACAAACGAGGCAAATTGCATACCAACGCTGATTGTTTGTCTCGTTTGATAGCTTTTCCTGAACGTACATCTGATGATTTTACAATCCATTCTGTTAGCCACTCCGCTAGTCAATATCTTTTACATTTAGTTGCCGACGACTATAGGACTACCTTATATAATAAACAACGTAACGACCATCGTTTAAACAAAATCATTTCTAAAATCTATCAAAAATTACCACTTTCTAAACAAGAACAACATTTTCAATTGATCGACGGCATTCTCTACCGTCATAACTCTTTTCTAAATTCTTTTGTAACTGTTATTCCCAAATCTTTAATTAATGAAATTATGGCAGCATTCCATGACAATGTTATGGGAGGACACTTCGGTTTCCATGCTACCTTTTCTAGACTACGATCCAGATACTTTTGGTTCAAAATGTACAAAACCGTAGCGAGATATGTATCTCAATGTATACATTGTGCGATGAGAAATAAAGAAACATTAGCACCCATCGGTAAAATGCAACCTTCTGAGATCTATGCTCCCTTTGACAAGGTCGGTATAGACCTCATAGGTCCGCTTCCAACCACAGAAAAACCCCGATGTAATTCTTTTATTATCGTTTGTATAGATTATTTCACAAAATTTGTTATTGCTATTCCTGTCAGGAAAGCAAATTCGGTCACTTTAGCAAAATTTCTTATTTATAATCTTATTTTAATTCATGGATGTCCAAAAGAAATTCTATTGGACAATGCCAAAATGAACCGCTCCAAAATTGTACAATATGTCGCTAATCATTTCGGATTTTCTCGTTTATTTACAACCGCATACTCGCATCGCTCCAACGGTCTTTGTGAACGTGCCAATAGAACCATAGAAAATATAATTTCAAAATTTGTGAATTCCACCCACACAGATTGGGATCGTTTTCTTCCGACAGCTGTTTTCAGTATGAATACTGCATGTCAAACTTCAACAAAATTTTCTCCTTTCTTTCTTAATCATGGTCGCGAACCCAATTTTCCTCTTGACATTCTCTTTGACAAAAATACTAATTTCTCTAAATTAAATTTCTTCGAAAAATTATCTCACGCTAGGGTTGTAGCACGCGAAAACATCTTAGCTGCTCAAAATAAATCTAAATATACGTTTGATTCAGGACGACGTTCTTACGAGTTTCCAATTGGTTCACTAGTAATGATCCAATTCCCTGTTCTAACTCCAGGACTTAGTAGGAAGCTCGCTATGAAATTTAAAGGACCTTATAGAGTCATATCTAAACATTCTGATTTAAATTATAAAGTAGAACCACTTAATAAGTTTGGTGATCAAACCAAAGCTATGTTAGTTCATGTTCAACGTATGAAACCCTACAGACGCAATGACTCTTCTGGCGACAATTCTGACTCTGAGTTCGATGATGATTCGTCTTCATCTTCCCTCAGTGAAGGAATTGAAGACATTTCTCATAAAGACATAAGACATGCCGTAACTGGCCCAGTAAGACCCGTAGGTAGACCAAAGAAACTTCCTCAAGTTTCTGTACCAACTCGACCTAGAGGTAGACCACGAATTCATCCAATAAAAATTCAACCACAAGCACCAATCTCTTCACCTTTCGTGACGAGATCTGGTCGCATTTCAAAACCTTTATTAAAATGATTTACTTTCAACATACAAATTATTATGATACCAATTCCAACTAAGGTACATGTGGTTCGAATAAATCTTTATAAATTAATTTAAATGACAAAAACACCAATATAGACGAGCAAACAGTTGAAAGACACTCAAAAATTCTTTATTCTTCTCTTACTATTTTCCTTAACCCAATTATGACTTACCCAATATAGACGAGATTAACATGTTGAAAGACACTCACTCACAGTTATTTCACTTTTCTTTAATTATTTGAGTGTGGATATTTATTGATATTACACCGGTAGATATTTAATGTTTAGTTATTTAACAAAATTCCATCTAATTGACAGATATAGTTGTAAGTATTGAGTATAACATTATTAGTGATTACAAAATTTTAAAGTCTATGTTAATATTTATTTTAAGATGAAAATTTCTCCATTCC
Organism: Pogonognathellus flavescens; assembly: GCA_019776165.1. Taxonomy (NCBI): domain Eukaryota; kingdom Metazoa; phylum Arthropoda; class Collembola; order Entomobryomorpha; family Tomoceridae; genus Pogonognathellus; species Pogonognathellus flavescens. Next base: position 9,305 of record JABASD010005638.1, read on the forward strand.
TACTCCTATCACTATGGATTGCTCTCTCTTCAAGCCGCAAGTCTCCCGATTTGTTGCAACCGCCCATTCGGATTACCAGTGGACTCTTCCTCCGCCTGGTTCCGTTGGACACAATCATCTATTCTCAATCCACTCCAATACTTTTCAACATCCAACTATCGTTATCCAATCGGCAAAAAACTGATATAGCCGAAATACTTACCTACTGCAATACCACCGCTGCAGCTAAGGATAACCTCTGTCACATAGTTCCTTCGATTTATCACGACATTCAACAATTAGATGCGATGATTGAAACGATCAGAAATAATCTCTTGGGTACAATTCTTCGTAATGAAAGAAAACATACAGCAACATTTCGCCCGCCTACTAGACAGCGTGTCACTACCACCGAATCTACTAGTTCATTAGAAAGCGACGAAAGCTCCGAAACTTCCAACCATTTTGGGCGTCGACGTCGCAATGCGTGGTATGACCTGACTGGAGCTTGGTATCATTTCTGTTGCAATGTCGCTAATCGCGATGATTTAACTCCCTTATTTGACATTTCCAACAATATTTCTGCGACCGTTAATACAATTCGTGATGCCGTTTCTACAGACCATCAAAACATCATCACCCTCGCACGGAATGTTTACAACTATTCCGTGGATACCAACCAGAAAATCTTAACGCTCGCAACTTCTTTAAGGGAACTTTACAGATCTGATACTACAGCTCTCGTAGCCATGAACAAATCTTTCCATTCTGGTGAAATTCGACTTGCTCTATTAATTGCTGAAATTCCATCTATTCTCAAATTTCTTTCTCAAACTATCACTTATGCCCAAGCTGTTAGTGACTGCCGTTCACGACTGCTTCCACTTTCTGTTATTTCTGTTCCTAACCTGATTGATGAACTTCGTTTACTCAATCAAGAGTTACTTCAACATGGATATGAGACTACCATCCCTCGTTCCCGCATCTCACGCTACTACAAACTTCCATTGACGGACTGTACTGTGAATCCCGTCCAACATACCATTCAAGTGAAGTTACGTGTTCCAATACGGAAGCTCAATCAAAAATTTGAACTCCACGAAGCTATTTCTGTTCCATTCATGTTTAAAGGTGACATCTGCCGTATCGACCATCTTCATTCTTATGTCCTTCGCAGTGGAACTTCCGTCTACGTAATTCAAGGACTCGATTCTTCTATGTGCAAACCTGAAACAGGGATTTGTTACTTCTCTCAGTACACTATGGACCATGTCACCGGTTCCTCTTGCACCCAACGTCTACTCCTTGGTGCGTCCGTTTCTCATCTTCGTAATCTGTGCCCAATGACGTGTCATAAAGCCACCATGAACGTCACACACGTGGTACAACTTGATCTCAATTCATATGCTCTTACTAATACGCCTCAGGATACTGTCATCTCATGCTCCGGACGAACTCAGCGCAATTTTCCACTCCCTGGTCAAACTATTGGTACAATCGTGACTCAGTTGCCCTGCAAATGCAGAATATCTCTACCTGGTCAGGACGATGTGTTATCTTCATATCCTTGTCCCTTCAAGGGTATCACAACTCCAATTGCCAACATCTTGATCCCGTCAGTCTGGACTACCTTGGACCCTGGATTACTCTCCCGTGTCCTCAGTTATTCAGACGAAGTAGATTCTACAGACGTTTAAACCAACTTAACGTCTCTGATCAATCATAATTGGATGAATGACCGCCTCACCATTAATGTCACCGATATAGGCAATCTGAAAAACTTAACATTATATAGTCACTTCCAACAGTACCATGACACCTATAAGAATTACTTGTACTTCTTTTGGAATCTCTTCTTGACCGCCGCTGTGATTATCCTTGCCATGAAAGCGTTTGTTCCCTCAAGCCTTTCGCGGTATCTACCAGTGCCATTTCTACCCGGCGCACATGCATTTAATGATGACCGTCTACAACATCAACTGACTGTATTATTTGTGACAACAGGCACTTTATCTTTAATCTTCATACTTGGATTTCTGCTACTTCTGTTCTGCGTTTTCAAGAAACGTTGGACTAGAACTTTGACTGCTCCATCTTCGATTCCTTCTCATCGGCCGTATTTTCTTCCATCTCAAATCCCGATGCCACTACTGGACCTTCGTCGAGAGCAATCTGTAGCTTATACTCCTTCTTCTAATCGTGCCCTTTATCCTGAATCTGTCCCAGTTCCATCTTAAAATTCTTCCTCCATCATTGAATTTAGCATTATGAATATAATTTTAGTTTTATGCATGATTTACTGGTTACAAATTTATTTGTTTTATGAAATGTCCACTCTTATGATTTAATGTATAATGATTTTTCGGTAACGACACATTTTGTTTCATGATTGTCCACATATGTATATAATTTTACTTCTTTTATCATTTATTCCAATTCGGTTTTCTTACACATATATATTTTATTCATTATTTTATTAATTATTAACATTTGGTTCCTCTGATTTGTCATATCTCCGAAAATTTTTGCCCCCCCGTAATACGTTTCGAGAGTCCTCAACGAATAGTGCCCAGGATGTTAAGTCTCCAGCCAAATCCGTCAACTTGCTTGACAGATTTAGCTGTTCACTCTATCTTATAAAATAATGTCAATTTGGTACTCACCTAAAATATTCCTTTCTCTTTGTAAATGTAAA
>JABASD010005639.1:0-11975 GCA_019776165.1 Pogonognathellus flavescens
CTGACGAAGTGAAGGCTGTTTGAATTTCAAGCATTTTGCTACTTTGTGTCTCACAATGCCCGTAGTTTTAGTAAATTCTTTAACTGCCTATCTCAGACATGTTAAAAAGCTGATTTTGAGAGCTATGTTAAACCCTCAAATATGACGATTTCAATTGGAAACTTCAACTTAACCAACTTCCGGGACCATGATTGTCCCTGTTAGGTAACAATCCCAATCAAATCCGTGATTTAGACCCTAGTTTCATAAGGGGCTCTTTAGTGCTACCTCACACATGTTAAAATGCCCTATTTGCACGTTAATTATGACCATCTTGTCTACTAATTGGAGCTATAAACTAATTTTTATTAAATTCGTATGAATCTGTAGTTATGCATTCGTGAACGATAACCCACAATTGCATACTGCAAATTGCAATTATTAAGTAGCGAATAGCTACTTTATGGTTTTGTTTTGTCTGTCTGTGTATCTATGTATCTATGTATCTATCTATGTATCTATGTATCTGTGCGTCAAAATGTACCTCCTGCAGGGAACTACCGTGCCACCTGTAGAGTGGTATTCATAATATATTATTACAATCTTCAGTAGTATCAGTAGTACATTACAGATTTAATTTTGGTAGTACATTACACGCCATCTATAGGTGGCTGTTCGCTACTTTTTTGCAATGGTTTGCATTGGTTTATTCATAGATAAAGTTTTCCTTTGTCTGCTACATGTACTATAAGGTATAGACTACGATATCAAGGATATCTTGCGCTTTGTTATTTTGAGGTTTTTGTGAGACATTAGGATTTGATACGTGCATTGTCTATACCCGTGTATTAAGATTTCCTGGGTTTGTCATTATCACAAAATTCAGTAAGGTAAAAGTCAATAAACGGCTTTTGTATGCATATATTTAATTTGTAATGTTTTTATAGTTTTGAAATTTAACGCTTATAACTTGTTCAGAATTAATTAAAGGGTTTGCACTTATAAAATAGAATCATAATCAATAAATTGCTTTTTCAAATAATTGATTCGTTTATTGTGTACATTTGTTGATAATTATTTTGTCATTTCAGATAATTAAATTGTCTGTTTTTTCAAACGAAAAGTATTTGTTAGATGTCTTTTGCAATACCCTCCGCCTCATGTAGTCTTTCTCACCCACGTCAGAATATTCCCATTCGCTTAGTCTGGTTTACAATAATAGTCTTCAATGTGATCCCTGAAAACGTCGTTGAAAAAGACCATTCTCAATTAAATAATGAGTTCATGCAATATTTATAGACTAGGTTAATTTAAAAAATCTCGTTGCTTCATGTCAATATTTTTTAAATAATTATTAAATTTACATACCTACTCCAATGCCTGCCATCTTGGATTAAACCGAGTTACATTGCCCCTTTGCAAAATAGAAATCACACGATTAAAATTTTTTCTAAATCGGGTCTCATAAATTGAAATAAATGACGCACCAACTTTCGCACTACAATATCGGAAAGACTACAATAATCATTAAAAGAAAAACTCCGAAAAACAATAAAATTGTTACAATTGATACAAACCACTTCTTGCACAACACACTCAACAGTTTTATTACTTTAATATTACCATTTGCCATCTATTTAATATGTATTAATTCATATGCAGTGAGTTCGTCTGCTTTAATTGTGTAAAATGCTTTAACTCTTTGCCGACCTTGAAAATTCATTGTTTCGTACCGATATACTATGTATTTATATTTTTACAGCGCAGGAATTGAAAGCCTACTAAATGTATGCGTTCTTGTTATAAATATTTTTCTTATTGTTCGACAGGTAATTAGTATTCTCTAACTATTCTATTCTCTAAAACTGTAGTGCAATAGTTAAAAAGTAACTATATAAAGATTACACGTAAAAAAATTCCCATGTGAATAAAAAATTAACTGCGTTTGCAACTCGTTTGCCGATTGAAAATAAGTCGTTACAAAAACGATCTTGAATACCGCGTACATACAATATATCATATTTAGTCGGATTTACAATGAATAAGGAAAAATTCAGGCTTCCACTACCAGACGTAGACTACTGAAAATCCATAAACTGCTGCTGCCGTACACCTGTACCTAATTGACTATTACTAGGAATTATGTACTTGCATTTTAACATTGCGCCTTACTTGGGCTTCTCTTTCGCGTGTAAAAAGGAACCTAGTTCATGATTATGTGCCAATTGCAATGTTACTGTATACGCTAATTTTGTTGTGTATGAATGATGCACTTTTATGTGTGCGACAGTCGTTATGTAAATAATTGTTCATTTTTGGAGATTTTAATTTTGTAATAAAGAAGGTACAGTTTATTTAAATGAAATCAAGATAAGACTCAGTAACTTGTAACGATAAGCAGGCAAGTATCCAGTGCACCCCCAGAATATAACATGATATTACACTGGATATTTCATTGATTTTGCTAAGCGCAATAAAACGTGATATAAAAAACTTTCGAAATCATCACATTAAAATAACACTCATTTATTAAACGACAAGCCTTCAATTCACGATCAAAATAACGGACAGAACATCATTATATCTGAGAAAGCATATCTTAAAAGATATATCATATGATGTGACCCCCGCCCCCGAGCTTACCTGCGTAGACGAAGATATGACATCATGATATATTGTAAATTTTACCATGCTCACCAGCTTAAATGTATTTATTTTTTGGTTTTTAATTTTTTTTAAATAACTACAAATTACAAACGTTGTAAAAATTATTTCAACATTTACATTTATTAAAAAAATTGCGCTACTCCACCCGGACCTACCACCTTTATTTTAGCAAGGGTTGTTATGTAATTGTACAAACATTCAAAAGTAGTGTCCACATTACATCACTGCTACATTGATTGATTGATTGATACTGGTATACGTTTTGCAGATGACGAAATAGATTACCCTGAACTAATCCCAAACCGTGGAAGTGTTATTTACTCTATAACCGGTACAATCAAGCGTTTCGTAGATTATCACATAGACCTAGGGAGAAATATAAATACATGTCCAAAACATGAGTTTACTACTTTACACAGATACAAGAAATCTCCAACAAGGAGCAGTGGGCACACATATCAAATGAGGAGAATCCCACAGACTGTGCGTCAGGAGGATTACAGCCCGAAGAACTTCATGATCATCCGCTTTGGTGGACTGGGCCGCGATTTCTAACAGAACCATACACAGCAATCTAACTCAGATGGCCGGAGCGGATGCAGAAATAGATATCAACATCCTTTCAACCTGTTCGAAGCTGAACCAGTATCACACGCTGATAGTGAACACGAATTGATAGACCTAGTATCCGCCGACAATTTAACACGCTACACGCCTGCTAATGACTATACATTTGGAAATTTGACCGTTCAGTCACCACCACCTTTATCGCCAGTAACGTATCCACCTCCGGATCACTTAATCATCTAGAATGTAAGAACAACCAAGGGTTCCTACACGTACTATCTTCCTGAAGCCATACAGGCACAAACCTTCAGAAAATCAAAGATGACGGCAAGACAGAGAGCCAGAGGACTTATGCCAATTCACCTGCCATGAGTGAAATCACCATCCGTTGTTTGGTCAATAGTCACCCCAATAAAACACGATAACGTCAGTCTGCATGACTCATAAGACGCATTCGAGATCAGAGACCTGCGACATTTTCCTGACGCCCTGATGTCCTATTACAGTTTTGGCTCACCAACTCGATTCTCGGAACATGAATCTTCAATCCACTCTAGCGATGTGAAGGAAATAACATGCTGCCGGAACCAAACACCGGAAACAAAATTGAGATAATTATCAACTAACGACAGTTTCCGATCATGATGATGACAAACCCCCACTATCAATTCCAGGAGTTCCGTCTCTAATACCATTTCGTGGAGACTACTGATTCCTCTAAAATCAACGCCGAGAGAATAGAGAATTCTGGTTCAACGGAATTCTCATATCATTCATGTTGTATTGTCACAGGCAAGAATAAGCTTGCTGTGAAATTAGTATACATGTAATAATGAGTGAGTAATTCGATGTAATGTTAAGTCATGTTATTGTAATACAAGTATAGAGTATTGTCAGTATAGACATAAGCTTAAGATTAAGGCCGGATGCGGTAGAGAGATACTGCCACTCCTAGTTTTATATACAGAGTTATGTAATGTAGAGTGGACAGTGTGTGGGTGATTGGCAATAAGAAAAGAATAAAAAAGTTGCAATAAAAGTACACTACACAAAGAATGCAGTATAAGTTATTTCGTAATTCACATACCCTACCTGGTTACATTACTAATAGCGAATTCACGTAGATATACCTTAGCCCGAAGCTTACTTTTACAGTATGAAGACATCATATTAATAAAATATCAACCAGAACATCTGCAGAAGGAAAATTAATATTAATTTAGTTCAGTCGATTCAACTACTAAATGAAGTCAAACTTGTTTACCCAAATTCCTTACCACAAGTGATGTCCTTACTTCCTGCTTACGTCCAATGACACTTGTAACTACAAATTATGTCTTATTTACGTAAATTGATGTTTGTAAAGACCAATCAAAACATATTAGGTTATAATAACTAACAACAACAATTTATTGACCGCGCAATGAAGATGACTTCTTTTAGCAAAATAATAAACAATTTAAACTGAAATTGTAAGAATAGTTCAGTGCCCTGCCAATGATCTAGGTTATGCAATTATGTATGAATACAAGATTCATACACATAATAAAACTCAGTATCAAAAACTCAATCCTGTGTGAAACATACTTTTATTTCAACACAAAGAATATTCTTTTCATAATTCAGATACCCCGTTGACACACAGGCAGATCTAAGGACTTAATATATATCATATTGATTATTGTGGCTCCCCGCTGCAATATTTTTTCGGTGGCCAGCTCTGTTTTAGGAAAACATTGTGATTCAAAAATTGTGTATTTTTGCATAACATAGGGAACTACGTGCAGTGCAAACCAGCATTGTGTCAGCAATGAAAGTTGGAAACCCATCTGGTCATTTCAGAAAGTAGTGGGGATGTCACAGGCAACAGCGACAAGCTGTGAAAATTAGTTAGTATTCAATAATGAGTAGGTAGTATTTAATATAATACGCTAATATGTCATTGTAATAAGCTTAAGTCTATAGAGATAACCTTACTAAGACATGATGTGGCAAGATATGCGGCCACTCCTAAGTTTTCCATGTACCAATATGATAATATGCAATGAAAAGGGTACAACAGAGAGCGAGCAGTTGGAGAGTGATTAGAGAGAGAGGAATAAACATTGTAAATACATAATTACGGTTTATAATGCAATAAAGTTATCTTTACACAGAAGTACCCTTCCTGGCAAATATTTAAATGGCAATTTCATAGTAACTAACCTTTAGACGTAGCCTATACTCTCACAATACTAAGTGACCTGAAAACCTTAGACAGGGATATAACTATAAAACTCCAAACAGATATATTCTTCGAGTCTTCGAGTAATATCAACACATCCACCAGTCTTAGTTAGTATGAAATAGAAGGAAGTCCCTACTAATCATACACATCAAATACTAAATATACTTGACTTGCTAACAGCGGATAATTAAGCACTAGGAAAAGACTACTCTAATAAAAAAAGTTACAAGCTCAGTGTATGGTGTACATAACGACAGAAAATAATACAGAAGAAAGTACATGCTCATGAAAGGAATCCAAAATGGAAGATTTATTAGTAGAACCTGCAGATAATAGCTAATTGGAAGGCCACATTCACATAAAGCTGTCAAAAAATCCAGATTGGAATGAAGTAGTTACCCGTATAAAAGTGTTGTTAAAATCTCAAAGTGAAGAATGTAGCTGGAGAATTTTCATCTACAATGAGACACAGTATAATAACGTTATTATTTTAACACCATTACATTTCTCTTAATACAAGAGAAAAAGAGAAATGAACACAATTATGAGACTGGCTAAAGAGGTACAAGAATTGAATGAATTGAACGGCAGACATAGTAATTGACAATAACCCTAAATTCGAAATTCTTGAATCAAACATACTTGAGACCTAAAAGTATGAATCAATTCCTTAAAAAGAAGCATTAAACTTAAAAAACTAAAATTAATTTAATACTAAATTAATAGGATTTATAAATCACCTTTATAAATCCTAGTTTAAAGTTCAAAAATCCAATCAAGCGATGCTGAAGTGACGTCAGTTGGAGCTATAAATCCGATAAGTCCTATAATCGTCGGTCTGCGCAAACTGCCTAATGTGTAAAACTTTTAATGTAGTGAAGTGTTTTGTGTACTAGATACAATTTTAGTTACAGAAGTTATACTCCCTACGACACACTGATTTCCTTGTACCAGGAAACGAAAAACCCAATAAGGGGTTTTGAACTGCCAGAACAGGAGAGCAATTTCTAATCTTTCTGTCTTCTTCACCATATTTTTTTAATTTTTTCTCATTTGTATTTAAGCAAGGTTTGAGTCTTCCACACGAACGATAAGCCCATTTTTTGCTACTGTAATCTTGTTTATTTTTGCAGATTGCATCCAAACACTTTTACAAAGCTGCCTATTTTATATAACTAGGCTCCTTCATTATAGCAAATTTTTAATGGCAATTTTTAAGAAATTTAAAGGTATGCGTTGAGAAAATAACCATTGATAAACGTAGTTCAAATAGAAATATTTGTTATATCTGTGCTTTTCGGTCGTTTCGCAACCCATTCTTTAATCCTTGGGTTTGAAAATATTTGTTGCTTTTGTTTTCTTAGCGCTGGAAATGCTTCGAGAATTTGAGCACCATGAACATCCGACCAAATCTCAAGAAAATTGGCCAAATACAAATCTGCCCAAGTCAATCTCTTCCCAACGGCAAACCCACTGCCTTCTCCATTCTCTTCAACCAGTTGGTTAAAATTCTTTAAATATTGAGGAAAATGTTTTTCGAGTAATAGATTGTGAAGTTCTGCTTTATTCTCAGCATTTGGGGCTCTTAACCATTCTCTCCAAACTTAAAACAGATTTTAAATCAAACAATTACGATCTTACAAAAAATATTGAATTACAACTGAAACAAAACGAGTTATTCAATATCTGGTTTAATAATTTTTACTTACTCATTCTCAGATCTTGTAAAGCATTGACTAATTCATCACATTTTGCGTTCTGCCAAGGGGTTTCTGGAAGCTGTTTATAACGTGTGGCCAAATATTTTCCAATTGCATTAGCCTGGGTCAATTCTTTGCCGTCAACATGTAGAACTGGCACTTTACCCCAACCTGTTTCTAAATTAAATCAACATGTCGTTTAAAGTAATTAAACGCACCTTATATTATATGAAGATCAAGGGCGTGTCTGGGAGTCACAGGGTGCCCGGGCACCCTTCCAATTTGTTAAAATATGGTTATTTGCGGCCGAAGGCCGCAAATGATCAATTTTTTACACTTTGGGCAACCCCCCCTCCCCTCTTAAAAGGCAATCCCAGTTGTACGCGCCATGAAGATATGCGTCAATTGATATCTAATTAGAAACTGACAATGAGCTACCAAATTTAATTCTCTCATATTATATTATATAAGTGTTGATTAATTTTATTTCGTTTAGCAGATAAGTACAGACAAGAATAATTAGAGGATTGTAATCAGAGCTGAAAAAGGTCAGTTCAAAGAACGAACAAACTATTTCCAACTTTCGGCCATGACAGCTAACGATGGAACAAGTATTTAGTTTTGCCTCGGAACTGACCGGAACTAAAATTATAAATATTAGTTTGGATTGCAAATAACTTTTACTTCTTTTTTTTAATAAAGTTTACCACCCAGTCATAACTCAGAAATTCTCAAAATTCGCAAACATTGAAAAAGTTTTGTTAACTTTATAATTGGGCCTTTTATTTTATCTCCGCGCGAATCTAAATGTTTTTATTCACTATTTGACGTACATACTTACATACATACAATCCGTTTTAGTTATAACAATGCTCTTGAAAACAAATTAGTTATTATTATTAATTGGCACAACCTATAACATATTATCTGAAATATTACGTCTGCTTCTTAAACGAGGCGTATTCTCAAACGGAAACAAACCTTTTTATTCCATTAGAATGTATAGTGTTCAGTTTTTATCCAATCTCTATGGAGTAGGTGAAAGAGGTCACATATGCCAGGGGAGCGCACCCAGACCTTTTAATTGATTGTTTGTAAATAATCAAATTTGTTGACTATTTTTTTGCTGGGGCTGAAATAATAGCGCTAATAATAATAATTCAGGTTCATTTTATGATTCACTAGGAGCTCTACGGAGTGTCTGCTAACTGCTAGGGGCCCCTAAATTATAATTAAACCAAAATGATTTTACATGTGTCAAAGAAAATGTAACAAAGAGCTGTTTCCTGCTCCCTGTACATGTGTACGTTAGGAAGATTTAGGTGAGTGCCCTGGTACCCTCAAGTGGGGTTTGTTTATTTTTGGCATGTAAGATTAAGTTTTAGGTGTGGGGGCGAGGCCTACATTTCCGCCCTTTTTGCCTAGGCTGGGGATGTCTTTAAATGCCTTGGGTAGGGTTTGGTAATACACAATTCTTATAAATACGTTGTTATGGCGTAGGTACACATATTATAACTTTATAATACTACAACATACTAAGACTGTGCTACGATGTTTCATCCCAACTACAGGAAGTCGACATAAGATACAACTGGATAGAACAAGTAAAGTCTCTCATCCCAGAAATGCAGCCCACCCACGCAAACCGCACTCTCCAGCATAGTTCTAAAAAACTAATAGTGGAATTGACTGAAAGACTCATTAACGAAGACAAAAATAGTGCAATTAATTCTAACTCACTACCTCATTATAAATATATGATAACGTCATTACCAGCCAAGTACATCTCAACAAATATCCCAATATCTGTTAGCTCGCTGAATGCACAAGTTAAACTTAATTGTAACACATTATACATTAATAGGTCAATATACCAACTCGAATTTTGTAAACATTGTGATCATTTTAATAATTCACTATTTCACACATTAATTGAATGCAAGGGAAACACAGATATTAGGAAACAATATTTACCAGAAACGCTAAATTCTTGTTACACGGAAAATAATTTCATTTATGAATTATTTAAACACGAAAATAATTTGTTCTATTTCAATTTGTACAGATTTATGAAACATGTAATGTCAAAATTGTATTTTTGTCTCGGCGGCTAAGAGGATAATCCTCAACTGCTGTAGGCGGTCTCTGAGACTGCTCCTATGGAAGGCGAAAATACAAGAGAATTTTTTGTTTCTTCAAAAATTGTACTACAAATTATACTAAACCTAACTAAGCAAATGTAATCTTATTTAACTTAACAATTGTAATTGAAATGGATTGTTTAAATCGCACCATGTATTGGGACGGGCGGGTTCCTATGTTCAAATAATAAATTCATTCATTCAATACTACAACATACAGTTAAGAAAATATTTTTAGCTACAATTTCCATACGTTGTTAATTTTATTAAAACCTTACTGGATTTGTACTCTTCTTCCCACTGTGAACGTGGAATTCGGTTATCTTCGAATGGAACACCAGCCAAAACGAACTGCCATCTTATTGGCTCACCAAGGGCTTTCAAATCAAAGTAAGTCAATTTGTAATGCGGCTAAAATAATTAAATGCAAATTCATTAATATCTCACTCCTCATCCAACTTCTTTCTAATATAAAACACATACATAGATACAAGAAAATCTCGCAATAATAATAATAAACCTAATATTATCATACATGAAATTAAAAATAATTCGGATTCCATTTTTTCTAGAAAATCCAATATAATGGGAATAAAATATGTTAAAACATTACACCTACTAGTTTATATAGATTTAGCTTTTGTAACCTAACTTACTTCACTCATTGAGGAAAAACTTAATGACAGCCTCCGATGAAGAACTTGAGAAGGAATTGATGGCATTCTGTTCTTATACATCGAATTGAAGATTATAAATGCAGTCCGATAAGCCATATTTATTAAGTGATTTTTGAAACAACTTTATGGTAACGCTCTGTCTGTCCGTCCCGAGTCCGCAAAAATAGAATTGATATGGGAATCACGTTAATTGTATCACTGCATAGAACCTCATCACACACATCATCTAGCGGCCGTTTCCATATACCTGTATAAATAGTTCATATTTATTATTACAGGTAAACTCATCTTCAGTGAAGTTAGTACTTTGTTTGTTGCTTACAGGACACGCTCACTCGTCCACTCATTTACAAACAATATAATTATACAGAATTCGATTGATTTGTGCGTATTTCATAACAACACCTAATTAATAATATATTATATATTTAATATTCACCGAATGGATGAAATTAAAAAAATTAGTGCACTACTATATTCTTCTACTTGTTTTCGTCAGAATTACTATAAACAATGTACTTGTACAGAATGAGAATAATAATAATGTCCTTACTTAAAGTACACTAGAGGATTTTAGCAAAAGAAATGACCCATTCAGAGTCCAGGGGTGAGGAGGGCTTTAAGCCAGATGAGTACATATACAGTGTAGAAATAACACCTGTATTATGCCCTGTACAGAAATTTTGTATTATACTTAATAAATTATTTTGTTTAATGTGTTTAATATGTATAAATGGGTAAACAACAGTCTTTGCACTGTAACTTAAATTTTACACATACCTTTCTGATACTTATTCAACCAACATTCCGATTAAGTTATAAGAAGTAAGACAGGACAGCACTTATAATTCAAGTCTATAAATTATATGTCAATTCAATTTCAGTTTCATGTTAAAATTCACAAGTAATACACGATGGTTGTTTCCAAATTCTTCAAGATTTGTTAATACAAATTAAATAAATAAAAGAGGCGCCGGCAGCTACGCCCTAGATACAGGAGACAGTCTTGACCTTGAAATAATATGACGTGAGTTCAGTTATAGCAGTGCATTATGTAAAATGCAATGCAACTACTAAAGGATTATTTATAAATATACTTTGCCTGTGAAAAGCTTTATTCTCGAAGTACAGTACGTTGTACGCAGTCTACGGATGTATCCAGAATTAATATTGCTTCTTCCTTTTGCTTCATAAGATAATTGTTATTGTTATTGTTAATATAAAAATGATAGATACATACCAAATATATATCTCGTTACTCATTCATCACTTTATATTTATATACACCACATTGTAATAATGACTTAGCGACATTGTCATTTACCATATTTTCATGAGACAATTTTGACATTAATTACTATAAGCATCATATTGCACCATGCCGTACACAAGGGCTCAATGGAGTTGGGGTAGATATGCCTTCGGTCGTACATATTCCTATATGCTATGTTTATTTCAACTGGTGCATTTTTTCACTAAATAAAATTTAAACTTAAAGGAAAATACATTACCTATTCAAGTTCCATCATCATCATCAAAGCAATTCATTAAAATCAAGGGCGTAACTAGGATTCGGACATAGGGGCTCGATAGGTTTGGTATCTCAGAAGTAAAAAATAGAATATTTTTGCCCCAGGGAGGCTCTATTCCTGTGAATGAGCGAAACATCTTATAATTTTATAGGGAATCTTGGAAACTCCAGAAACTGATTGAATTACAAATATTTTTGTTTTACTTAGCTGTTGCGGGCATTCAACTATGCACACTTAAATAAATACCTACCTGGAAAAAAATTGCAGATTGCACAATTGAAGTTCAAAAATTTGCCAGCTTAAAGGAAAAATGAAATCTTAAAGGAAAATGATAAGTACATGAACATTGGTGTACAAAGTGCACATTACCGTATTGCCCCTATTAGAAGCCTCCCCTCCAACTACTAGCCTCCCTCTAATAGTAGCCTCCCCGGCAACTCAATTTGGCATATTAAAAGCCTCCCTCAATTAGAAGCCCCCCCCCC
>JABASD010005640.1:0-11972 GCA_019776165.1 Pogonognathellus flavescens
ACCAGCACTTATGTATTGATACTTATGATGACAATAAATTCACCATTCATTCATTCATTCAACGATAACGGAATTACCTATAATATACAAACTTCGTAGATGTGTAGATAGACATAGGAAAAAGATAACAAATTTAGTTAAGTCATGTTTTCCTGTTGTGAAAATAATTTAATTGTTTCATGCAGAGAATTGATGTTTACATAATTTCTTATCAGTCATTGAAAGGTTGGCTTTGCAATTATTAAAAGTGGTACGCATTTACAGATTACTCTCAGTGTATGAAACGCCAATTGCTGCATTGGTTATAACTGAAAATTACACGTCTCTTTTTACACATTTATCAGAGTTTAATACTTCACTTTTAACTTGAGTCAAGTTTTCGATTTCAATAATTTTTTATCAGTGCATTGAAATAATTCATAATGGAGCCTAGAACAGTAGCTCGCATCATTGCCATCGTTGACATGGTAAACAAAATATTTTTGAATATCTAAAACTAAAAAACTAAAATGTAATCTTCTAAAGTTGTGTGTATAGGCTACACAGGTAATAGGTAACCCATGCAAATTTCATTTCTAATATATTAATAATATTTAACATTTATGACATTTATAGATATTATCGGCACTTTACACCCTTTTAGTCGGTGTAATATTCTTTCTTTGGGTTTTCAATCAAGACAAATATGAAAAAGACGGACAGGGTAATTTGTTTTGCACTAATATGTCCTTATTACCATTAAAACATTATTTTGTTCACGTTTTTGAAAAATCGTATTATAACATAACATATATATTTATTTATTTCCTATATTGTCTCAAAAATTGAGTTTGCCATTATAGTAATTACAATAGTAAAAAACGACAATAAACAGTAAAATAAAATTTGATACATAACAAAAAACATAAATATGTACAATATAAATAAATATTAATTTATTTGTGCGATTATATTTACACAGGTGGTGTTCTTTGGTTTATATTTGGATTTTTGAGCATTATCTGCTTCCTACAAGTTTTTGCTGCTTGGAGCCTCATCAAGGGTACAAACGATGTAAGACAAATCTCAAATTTAATCATCTCTTTGCCAGTGATATTTATTAAGATTTATTAAGGCTCTAATTTTTATACGATAATTTGCTTGGTTACCATTACAGACAGTAGATGCTCGTAAAGGTTTGAGCTACTGTAGCATTTGGTGTGGAGTAACGATATTCTTTGTCCTCATGCAGATCATGAGTTCCATTGGATTAATTTTCACAACAACTTCAACTGTTGCAGCAATAGTAATTAGTTTGATAACTGTAACTTTTAATTTAACGTCAATTTATTTCGTGCGAAAATATATGAAACAACTTGGCACCAGATTGCCGATGTAAATGATAGTTCGTTTAAGTGTCAATATATTTCGTAAAATATTACGTTATTTTATATTTCCATGTATACTATTAAATGTATTCATTTGTAATTTTCAAAGTTGTGACAGTTGTGACTGAGCACTTTGTCAAATAAATGATCAAGTCTTTAAATAAAACAATCGTTTTCAATTTTTTAACCCCAATAAGTAATTCATAATTACTTTTAAATTCATTTTAATTCTGTATAACAAAATTATTTAGGTAGTTCGCATTGCTCACACAGTATACTAAAATATATATATAGTTATATACTAAAATACAGTAGTTATCAGTTATCATTTGCGGATAATGTAATTCGATAGCCCAATGTTATCTTTACTTGTTTGTTTACGCAGCATTTGCAACAACAAATTGCGACGTCAAAACAACTGTCATTATATTATATCGTGTATGCATGTATCATGCTTGCTTTTGTCGGTGGTGGTTCTGCGTTTCTCTGTTAGATTAGTTGAGTATAAACGTGAATACAATTGCTGATACCTGCCACGTAAAATTGTTATGTAAATAGCGTAAGGTATTTGATAATAATTGTGTCTACGTCCGTCCGTCCATGACCGCTATAACTCCCGAACGGATGAATACAATTTGTTGAAACTTCTCATACGTGATCTTGGGGTCGCAAGAAAGAACTTCCTGGAAAATGGAGTCAATCGGTGATGTCGATTATTTAGGGGTGGAAGCTACTTTATAGGAACGTTCTGTCTGTGTATCTGTCATAGCGATATCTCTACAACGATTGAACGAACTCGTTTAAAGTTTGTAAAAACAGTTTATATGTAACAACAATTGACAATAGATAACTCTTTTGACAACACTCAACGTTAAAATTAAGAGATAATCTGTAAATACATAAATAAAACAGAATGTGTCAATAAGAAAAACCGAGATGTCTCGAAAATATCCTAAAAAAGTTGAGTTTGTTGAAAATGATAAAAATGCATCAGTGCTGTTAGTTCATAAAAATTTATTTGTATTACATGCACCCATAATGGAAGAAAAACAGTGTTCCAATTTGCATGCGCGTAACTAGGATTGCCATTTGGGGGGGGGGGGGCGGGGGTGCCCAAGTGTAAAATAGGTTATTTGCGGCCGAAATGACAGTACATGCAAGATTTGAGTTTTTGAAAAAGAAAAGCTACATAAAATGTAAGTGAAGTATTAATTAAAGCCACATGATATATGCGAACTGTGTGCGCCGTGTGCAACAAACGTGTAAACAAAAATGTGTGAAGTTTTTTAGGTGCGAGGGTGCAACTCCACTACAGCATCAACAGAACTAACAGAGATGGTCTTTTCTCCTGGGAATTGTCAGCATCTGTTCTTTATCTTCATTTCTCTTAAATACTCAACTAATTAATAGATAAATAAAATAAATATATAATTGTCCACTCCATACATTTTTATCTTCCTAAATCATGTCGGATGTCTTTTACATGTTTTGCAGCTAATTAATTGCTAAAATATAATTCATCAGCAATTTTTCCACACTTGTCACACTTATAAAGAACATTTATTTGGCGTTAAGAGTTTCCGCGATTACATTTTAGTGACAAAACGTGGATTTATTTTTGTCTTATATTACTGGTAGCCACAATGGGTCAAAATATTTTCGATATTTTCAAACTATTTTAAATATTATAAATGGCAATAATTGTCCATGTTTCCTCACTTTTTTCATTGTAGAGTATTTTATACTATTTCTGATCTTAATATTTTGGGTTTTAAGAATCACCTTCTAAATCTGAACATTCTATCGATTATGATCTTAATCATCTTACGCATCCCTCTTTTTCCCACATTTCTATCTATTTGGAAATCCTTACAGCAAAATATGCGATTTAGTGCGCAGGAAATTGGCAGATGAAACATGTGAAAACACTCATTTTTTATTACAATTTACAATTATGACTCCCTTTTCGTATGCTGCATATTTATTTCCATTCGGTCGTAAAATATTAAATATTTTCTACACTGCATAATTAGAGGAAAAATTAAAAGACAGTGTGGTATTTGAAAAGCGTTGATATTTTTCGCCAGAAATTTATTGCATGTAATTTAAAAAGTACAGCGGAGAAGAAAAAAATGGCTGTAAGATATTTTTGATAAATAGAGTTAGAACAATAGTGAGTGATGTAAATAGAGTTGGAATGATTTTTGGTGTTTGGAGTTTCTTTGGAGACGACTATTTTGGCTGTGACATTGCAAACTCTATCGAAATGTTCTTCATAACCAGAGACGCACAAACAAACTGTCTCTCCCGAATAATCCTTTCCACATTCCGCATTGTCAATGCAGTTGTGCGTTTGGTTAGGATTGCACGGACTCCTCACGTAGCCCAGACAGGATTCGGTGTCCTTGTCCCACACGTAGTTCCCTTGCTGTTCAAGAGGAATGTTGTCATTTCCTTTGCAGTCGCACCTGTTTGGTTTAAACTTATTCAGATATCGATTGACACAGGCGACTTGGTCATGGTCATACCTTTTGCATTTCTCCACGTGGTTCGGTTCTTTAAAGCAAGCTGTACCGTAGCCAATTTCTGTCGGAACTGGAATAATAACTGCATCTTTGTTGTTTTCACACTGTCGATCTTTATTTGGAACGTGGAAAATGTCGCATTCACAGACGGAGTCTCTTGGGTCTGTAAAATTTCGACATTTTGCACCATTAACGCATCCTACTTCATAGTCGCCAATTTTGCCACAGGGACTGTTCACCAATCCCACACAAGTGCCGTTAAATAATGTGTAATTGAAAATGTAATTTTCTTCCACAATGTTCATATCACAGTCACAGACATTGCGCCGTCCAACTTGTTGACAAGACACGGTGCCACTGTGTGGATTACATTTGTCCTCTTCCTGGGAGCACGCTTGGTTGAAATTGATTAAGCAGTGGTCCCAGTCTTGGTTTGGGGAAGAGTTTTCGGGACAAGAACAAATTTCGTTGTTGCAATAAGCATCGTCCACGCAAGTAATGTGGCAGGGGAATGATGTGGAACAAAAACTGTACACCAGACCAACGCATTCCGTTTCATTTTCCAGAACATATTTCCCCATGTTATGGTTCCCAAGGTAAATTGAAATCTCGTTGTCTAGGTTTTATGTTTTCGGGTTAATAAATATAAATAATAAATAAATAAACAATAAACGATTACTAAACTAATTCAAAATACCTTGGTTGTTCCAAATACAATCGCATATCTTCGACGGCTCTTTTTCGTTTTCTTCTTGGGTCGCATTTATACAACCCACAGTCCCGCTATAGTGTTTGCATCTATTATGAGTATCATGAGTTTCATTGCAAGGCATCCCGAAGTCAATTTCATCAGACACAAAAGAACTGACTCCCGGAAATATTAGAGTCGCAGCAAAAATTGCAGAACACAAAAAGAGAATTGTGAGGTTCAAGATTCCATGGTTATTTCTTTGAGAACCTGCGAACGAAGAAACATTAAGAAAATAGAAAGTAATTATCATAAATAAATTGGAAAAGTTGAATAAATACGAGAATAGGAAAATATTAATGGTAATAAAATGAACGTTTAGACTCACCCATGGCACACCTCTAGAGCTAAAGGAAGATTTAGATGAAAAGTGGGGGATAATGAAATGAGAATTATAACTGTTTTTTTTTGAGATCCATTCCTGTATCGTGTATCTCGTGTTGCTGTGATAATGAATGATATTAAGTAAAGTAGTCTCATTTATTGGGATTTAGTGATTTATTATCATCATAAGAACTCCAATTTTATTACAAGCTGACACATAAAGTAGAATTGGAAATTATGTGAAGTACGTGAACACCCGTTGAAACAGATGGCCATTCTCACGCTAAAAATGTTTACTGAGAATTATGCAGATGCTTATAAACTCAAGTTCAATTACTCTACGTTTTGTATTAGCTTCGCGTGACAAAAGTTCCTCCTTTAGTCTCTAATTTAATTACCGCAGCACAAATATGTTACCACATCATAAATAATTTAATACTCTTAATTAACTATACCTACTTCTTTTCTGTTTGTATAACGCATTCAATTTTTGCTGTCTTTTTAAAAGCGGAGGTTAGCACCATCCAAGGTTAAAAAAATATTGATGAAAAGGGCTTTCAGCTAATCAAATTCAACTTGAGTTAGGTTGAATTTAATTTTGCTGATGCAATGATTCGATTGTATACCTATGCATAATTCAAAGAACATTAATTGTCGGCAAGAGTAACAATTTAGACGTAATGACGTAAACCCCATATTAATATTTGCAGCTTTTCTTTTGATTGAATGAATTATTAAGTGAAGCTGAAGAATTAAACACAGTAGTGGAATTATTTAGTTAAAATATATGTTTACCTTGTAATAACTTTTTAATAACACATATTAACACGCGTATCTTTGTATCTAACGATATGTGTGTGTTTATGTTTGCAACGATGTATGGGCATTTAAGAAATTGATTTTTTATAATAATATTCTTAACATTTCACAGTGAATTCCAGGATTTTCTAGAATCACACGTGTTTTGAAAAGCGTCGAAAATGCAATACGTATTCGGATTGACAGTTCCAAATTGTAATCCCATGGAAAACTCAATAGCAAAAATAAAAAGAGAGGAAACAGAAATTTGGTTAATTAAGAAGGGCAAGTGGACAATTCGGTGTGCAATGGTCACGGGATATTTCCCACTCTCAAATAACACAAACAACACAAAATTAAGTGCCCTCGTCGTAAAATATTTTTCTCCAGCAATCTTCTATGTCGTCTCCGTGTCCTTACTCAGTTTTATATTACTGGTTAAAGTTATTTACATTCAAGATTTGTACGGAGTTTGGTTGGGCGAGAGTGTGGGTGGGACTGTGGGTGGGGCTCTGGCCACGAGTGTCATCGTCTGGGTCTTCGCCAACTACGCCAACGTCATTGCTAAATTAATTTTAAGATGCTACGCACTCGGCAGAATTCGTCACACACCGATCGTAATCTTTTGGATCAATTTGTCCAGTTTAGTTCTGCCATGGAAATGAAACTGTCTTGGGCTTCTTC
This sequence comes from Pogonognathellus flavescens, assembly GCA_019776165.1. NCBI lineage: Eukaryota > Metazoa > Arthropoda > Collembola > Entomobryomorpha > Tomoceridae > Pogonognathellus > Pogonognathellus flavescens. The sequence continues at coordinate 6,447 of JABASD010005640.1, forward strand.
ATGTCTTGCAGAAATTGATTCCTCCACTTTGGGTTACGGCTGTAGACGTGTCCAAACTTTCTTCTGTTTAAATGTCTTTGCCGTTTTAATTCAGTCGGGTCTTTACTTCAAATATTTTATTTTGGATGATGGCTCTTTCGGACGGAGTCAGTTTCACTATATAAATAACACTGATATTGTTTCATAAATTCGTCAAATTCAACATTGACTAATTCTTCAATGTCAATAATTGCTCATTTTGCCAAATTCAATTTCGCCACCTTCAATTTCGTCAAATTCAACTACAATCTACTTCCCTACTCCACTAAAATTGAAATTTCTATTAGTAAAATTTAAATTTTTTTAAATTATCTCTTCCAAGTTCGATAGAGAAAAGTGTCTTCATTTTGTTTATTCAAACCGTTTTCCTCCGAATTTATCTGTGACCTCTGAGTCGTTCGCTGAAAAGGGTGCGCCCCCCTTAATTCTGTAAAATTTATTGAATTAATTGGTTTGAAAACAGCACACATATATATTAGCATTAGGTATTTAAGGCGTATGTAATAAATACATAATCCTAATCTATATATCTATATCTGTTGATCCAAATATAAAGAATAACTCAAGCGTTTCCTTGCATAAAATGTTAAAAATACCAAATACCAGATGCGTAATGTGCATACATTATACATATGTACACAAAATGTATAATATTGATATTTGGAGCTTTTGATCCCCTATTTTTGCCGTTTTCCAACTTTTTATACATTTGTCTTCAATTTACCGAATCCTAGATACACCCGTGCAAAATATTTCCTTGATTTGTGAATTTAGTCTTTATCATCTGTATTACAATCTTAATGCTGAATCGTCTTATAACTACTCTCACGAAATAAAAGGCAATATTATGAAATCTAGGCTATCCAAGAGGACACTTACGATGTAATAATTATTGTGGTAAAATATAAACCGACATCCGGAAATCAATTTATAAATGAAAGAGTTAGAAATGCGTTTCTAATAAATTAATGACATAATAAGGATGAATGGTGTTATTGGCCCCGCGTGCCCCAGAAGTCCGATGCTACCCATTTTTGCAATTTACTAAATCAAAGTTATAATCCCATGAGTATATTTTAAAGTCAATAAGACTCAGGCGAATATGAATTGATGCTATGCCACACTATCTCACTCTTTTCAATACAAATTAATACACATGTTAGTTTTATTCATTTTTTTCAGTATAAATAAAAATGAGCATTGCATTGCAATTACTTTGTGGAAGCTGCAGCAACATCTCCTTCTTCAGTGGTATCTTCTGCATCATCGTCATCTTCATCCGTGGTAGCAGCTACAGGAGCGGCTTCCGTTGCAACCGCAACAGCTGCAGCTGCATTACTCTCAGCTGGTGCTGGTATGGCAAATATTTGAACTTGGGCACCGGGTCTTCCTATAGCACCTAAATTAGCCCCTGTCGGTGGTTGTTGTACTTTTTGACGCTGACCTTGTCCGGGATTAAAGTAATTCAAATTTCCGCCTTGATTATTGCTTGGTCGGATTTGATTGTAATTTTGTTGTACTTGATAGTTGGGATTTTGAAATTGAGGGTTAATAAAATTCTCGACGGGTTGCTGATTTTGTGGTTCTACAGCATTGTTAAAAGATTGTTGGTCACCATTGTTGAAAAAGGCGGGATCCGGTTGAATTACGTTTGGTCCCAGCTGTTGCTGATTAGATGGAGTGAATCTATTTATAATTTTTTGGTTCAAATTTGCAATTGGTTTGTTTGCATCTGCTTCATCGTCTTCGACTTTAGGATTAATTTGAGCCACCGGAATATTAGGGAGAATTGGTTTTCGGCGGTTGTTAGGATCTCCTTCTAAATGATAAATGCCGGGCGCCTTATTTATCTGCGGTTTTTCAATGTCTTCATCGTAGTCAGCTGGGACATGCGGGGGAGTGATGACGTTGGAGGATGCAAGGTTGGAAACGGGAATCCTTTGGTTTGGTCTTATTTTGTAGGGCCCGTTCGATTGACCCTGAGTCTGACTTTCTTGGTACTTGTAAATTGCTTGTCCTGAATTTGAAGGTTCGTTTATTCCAAAATTATTGTTTGTGGCAGAATTGGAAAGTCCACCTTGATTATTGTTATAATTTCCGATTACTCCTTGTTGGTTGTAATTACCTTGTGACTGAGTATTGGGAAATCCACCTTGGTTATAATTTCCTACAGAATTTTGTACACCGTTGTTGTAATTTCCCGTAAAAGTATTTCCGGGATTATTATTAAAATTATTATTCGATGCAGCAGCAGTATTTTTAAATCCTCCTTGATTGTAATTTCCCGCTGCTGTGTTACCAGCATTATTATTATTGAAATTATTGTTACCAGTGCCAGAAGCTCCAGAATTCGGAAATCCTCCTTGATTGTTACCTCCAGAATTTGAAAATCCTCCTGTATTTTGAGAAACGGATTGTTGTTTATTTCCCGCTGCGTTATTAATATTCGATTGTTGATAATTTCCCTGAGTGTTAACGAATCCTCCTGAATTTTGAGTAAACGATTGTTGATTATTTCCTGCTGGATTGTTAATGTTGGATTGTTGATAATTTCCCTGCGGATTTTGAAATCCTCCTTGGTTAAAGTTACCAGATTGCTGATTGTAATTTCCCTGAGCATTATTAAACCCTCCTTGATTTGGATAATAATTATTAGAAGAAATAGGAGACGCCGCCTGATTAAAACTTCCGCTGTTTATATTTGCTGCATTAGAAGCAGCCTGAGAATATGAAGCTCCTTGAGGGTTGGTAAAGCCTTGAGTGTTTGTAAATCCCTGAGTGTTGGGTGACGCCGCAGGTTTATTTCCAGAGTTGTTAATTACATAAATTACGGACGGGGCCGCTGTCGGGGCTGCCGTGGGTTTCGGGGTTGTCGCCTTTAATTTGGGAGGGGGAGGTGATGTAAACGTTGATACGAGGTAGTCTGCGATTTGTTTTACGGGTTGTTCAAAAAATGCCTGTATAGGTGCCGATGCCCCTTGAAGATAACCACTCACGGTTTCTCCAGTGTCTCCAGGAATTACATCTTCAAGTGACGCAGCAAAAAGACCCAAAAGACTAGAAACTTGCCCTGCTTCAGCTCCTTCATCTTGTTTTGGAGATTTTCTCACGATTTCAACAATTGTTTCTACCTAGCAATGAAAATATGAAATAAATTTCATTTCATAAATTAGAATATAAAATTTACAAACAATTATTATTATTATTAGATAATAAAAATTACCTTTGGTGCTGATTTTGACTCTAATTTCTCTGCAGGAGGCCCATTTTTCACTGGAGAGGGGATTACAGGAACGCTGAACGTCTAAAATCGAAAAAATCCACAGATAAAATTCAAACAAATATTTAAACAAGCATTAATAATTTATTGACTCACTGCAAATAAGAAAATGAAGTAAATTTTATGTTTCATTCTTCTTGTGTGGTTTATGCACCTTGTGTTTCAGAGAATTTTCTAAATAGAAATACGCACCTAGATTCATCAATTCGTCGATATGTACAAAAGGAGGAAGTAAAAACAATGCTCGCAGCTGGAGTGCTTGATAATAATTGAATCTCTGTGCCAAGCAACTGTAAATACATAATTCGGAAATTACTATGCGAGGTAAGCGAACGAATAACAGATTTATTTACACATTTATTCACAGCTCATATAATATTGAATATTCAACTGCATTTAACAAAGGTGGGAAAACAATAGATTATGCACCGTAGTTATGCGGTTTGCTTGTGTTCGTGAAGACTATACCATGAAAACAGTAAATTAATGCAATAAATGGATAACAAAAACAACAATGTAATGAATTCATTAATTCATGTCAATATCTTTAAAAAATTTAACTGCATTTTCAATGAATACTGAAAAAATATATATTATAATATTATACAATCAAAATGTTTCATTATTCACTTAAAAAAACTTATAAATCAATTCAAACTCGAAAATATATTTTGAGGTTTTCTTTGGAAGATTTTTATTATATACATTTTTTAATAGTTTTATTTTCGAGAAATTACATTATTGGTTCGCATAATTGACATAAGACACTTTTGGTACTTTTAATTAACTGTTATAATCCAATGAGAATAAATGAATGACATTCTGTTTTAAATAAAAATTGGATTTAATAAAACATTTCATTTTGCTTGCTCATAAATCTGAATTACATTACAAATTAATTGCTGCCAGGACAGGTAATATTTTTCCAATAAATTTATTTTTCATATTACTTCTTACAGTCACAAACTTTAATTTTTTCTTCAAAAACCTTGAAGCATCATTCTAAAAATCAGATTATGTTTAATTCGACTTTTACGCTGAGCAGAAAAGTGATCGAGTAGTTGATGATGGCATACATAAATGTGGAAAAAGTGCACCTCTTGAAGTAATAGAAAGGCCCAACCCATATTTGAAAAGGGGGAAGTGAACGTATCGTGCATCGGTAAAATTTATTATGTACACTATGACTTAGCCACGATCTTTTAAATTCCAACAAATTTTCAGAAGGACAAGAAATATCTTTGAGTATTACGTATTCACCAAAAAATATAATTATGGAGGCCAGAGGGAAGGCAGCGTATAAAGGCATTGAAATTATTCTGTAACATCGAATTGTACAAAAAATATTAAACACGTGGATGAGTCCCACAAATCCTATCGTGGTCGGCAGGAGTGGATAAATAACTTCATTCATGGCTTTGCCCGTCAAAAATATCATTTTGTATGCTCTTAGTGCAAATTGAATACTTACATTTTTAACGGGATGTTCTCCTGTGCTAAAAATAATGTATTCCGTAATTGTTCTCAGAGTACTTAAATAAACTATTCCGAATATACCTATTAATGAGTCACATAAAACAATGAAGATGGCAAACGGCAATGCAAGGAAGGTCAACAATAACCTGGTGATTAATAAGTTCGAAATTGGAGGGTAGAAAATATCAAAAAAAGGAGTGAAAGGATGCTCTTCGATTATCAATATTGCGGAAGGAGCCAGGAAACCGATAACAATCAATAATGGAGCAATTAAATTTGTGAGCAGTCCCGTGAAGTCAAAACTACGTCTCAACTTGGTACACAGCTCGTCTTCAAATATTTCTGCCAACAAAGCAAAAAATCTCAGGTTAATTTTATATTAACTATTTTGGAGCCTAAATAAGTAGTTGTAATTCCTAATTTCCTTCTTTCCAGGCTGTCTGAGCGTTTTTTGTTCTTTTTTAAACTCAGCGACAAGGGCTTATCTATGGGGGGGTCACAGGGTTCCCGGGTACAACCCCCCCCCCCTCAACTGGTCAAAAAATAGGTTATTTGCGGCCGAAGGGCACAAAAAACCGATTTTTTACACTCTGAGCACCCCCCTCCCTCCAAACGAATTGGGCATCACCCCAATGGCAATCCTAGTTACACGCCTGCTGAAAGAGTTTAGTTGAAACTCTCCGCGCTTGGACACCTGGCCCTATCGGCCAGGAGAACGGAGTTTGTTGATT
>JABASD010005641.1:0-11971 GCA_019776165.1 Pogonognathellus flavescens
CTACGTTGAGGGTTTGTCGATTTTTCGTAACTGCCTTTATTTTCATTTTGAATAGACATTGCCTTGTTTTTTCTTATATTGTAATATCTTTTAGCTGGATAAGTGTTTGACTGCTAGTTATACATATTGAGGGAATATGATGGGAATATATCTCCTTATGTATTTATGTAAGTATATAAATATATGGATTGACTGCATCACTTCTGAAGAGCGAGAGAGATGAATGTTTGACATTATGAGGATTGGTCATTGTTATTCTGATTATGGATTCAAGGTCTTATTGCTACCACTATATTGCATATAGGGATAATATTACGTATGTGTACACACATAAGATTTGAAGCAGTTTAGTTTGGTTAGGTGATTCTGTACGGGTGAGCTGATAATAGAAGCAATAGCAAGCAGATTTGAATCGTTTGTATAAACTCTCCTCCTTTTTGAGGAGCATTGAGAACAGAAAGAATGAATAGTAATAGGCGGTAAGTGATGGGAAGTCAAGTGAAGGAGTAAGTAATATTAGTTGAGTATGTCGAGGCAGACGCGGATTGGCAGTCTCATCCTATCAACCAAGTTTTATGGTTGTATTTGTACTGCACATGAAAGCAGAATGGAAAGAGAGAGAGAGAGAAGACGGAATAACGAAGGAAGGACTGATCGAGAGAATCTTCTTCTTAATTAAATATCACAGTAGGATATCGGCTGCAAGTGTGTCCTCATATATCCGCACCTGCATACTAACGAACTCTTGTCATTGCTCATTCCTTACCTATAAATAAATATCTCCTGTTTTATTAATGATCTGACTGGAAGAGGATTAATCCCACAGCCTTAACAAACAAACGTGTTTAAGATCTGCCTCTGACTATGCACTACCCACACTGCATTCATTTCACAGGTTCACTCTCAGAGACAGGAACATACCTACTTCTTCGGCTAGTCTTCTCTCTACTATCTCTTCTAATCAAACTATTTAGTAAATTCATATAGGAACATTGTAATGCATGTAGCAGGTGAAACAGTACATACTTACACATGAACATAATATTTGTACAGCAGCTATATACATACACGTTTTTATGTCTTGGAGTGTGTACTACATATTAGATTTAGGTTGAATGTGTGTCACGACCCTTGGAAAGGGCCCCCTTCCTTCTTTCTCAACAGACTTGACTGACTTTACCTTTACCTCTCCTGTGTATTTAATTTTCTTTGCGTGGTCCTCGTTCTTGAGCCCAATAAACGATCAAGAACTGATAAGAGATCTCTCTTCTCCTCCAAAGGCTTTGTCATTTTGATCGAATGACTGTTTTGGACATTCCTCACAATATTAATGAGACGGCCTTAGGATTTGTGCGACAGTCAAACTTCTCCCATTGTATTCCAGGACAATCTTTCTTCAGACCTCGTCTCAGTCCTCACTTACCTTTGCTCTCTCTCTCCCGAGACAAAATCACCATGTATTTATATTTCTATGTACTTATTACATACCATCTTCTATATAGTCGGGACTACATGACTATGATTTTGGTCTGACAGTTAAATCAACTTAGGCAACCAGTCAAGAAATACAAACTTTTCTAGTATACTACGATTTTGTTGCGTATACCATGAAGTATACTTAACAATAGACTCACCAGAATATTATTATCACAAACGCCCAGTCTTAAAAAGTCATAATCAACTTGCCTAATATAATATTTCCGATCTCACCTCTTTACGATTTTCCATTTTACCAAGAAAACTAAGCATCTGTACAGAAGGATATTAATCTATACCTATACCTATATCCGTATAGTACGGATACGTATTAATCTGCTCACCAATAACACAAAGGTAGATATAAAACTCTGTTTGGTTATGTGTACAGTACAGGTATTAAAGAGTATATACTCAAATACAGTCCTTTTATACGCAAGAAGCGACCACCACCAATACATGGAGTGCAATACAGACCGGAAAATCCACAGCTAAGCTGAACAAGTAAGCTTTATGCCAAAGTAATAGCGGAGTCGATAGCGTAAAACTCCTTGGCATTGCCAGTAAGCCAGAGAAGATGAGAATAGTGCACAAGTGAGGGAAGGCAGCAAAAGCAATCTAATGCTACTTCCCATACCAGAATCACTTTATCTCATTCCCTTGTCACTATCTGTACACTCACAAAACACAAAGGAGCAGTAGTAGTGGTGCTATACTAGATATATCCAGTGTACGTAACACGATCACATTCCCTATGTTAGTAAAGTAGGTACGTATACCATAGCATTGTGTGAATTTGTATTGTCACTGTCACTCGGTAACGTTGTTATGTATGTGTGCCCATATTACATGCATCAGTGTAGGTATGTATGTGAGATTTTAACTCTCTGTGTATTGTACATACATATACATTTGCACAAGAATCGACTAACGAGTCTAGTTTGTATTATTGCTGTTGTAATAATATAAATGATTTTTTGTTCACTAATAATCGCGAATTGCAATCATCATTATTCTGAGAGTTTACTACTAGGTATTGCTTGTAATGCCATAATGAACTGCTTTGAATTTATGAATATAAATGCAGGTCCCTAATAGTAAGTGTAATAGAACACTTGCATGAATTTGCAATTATTGTTAAGAGAATTAGTTGTTTTTCCTTGTCATTTCAGTAATAAATAGTGATTAGAAAATAAGGTTGTTTGCAAGTGAACTACTGATGTGAAGGAAACAACAAGGTGTAATATAAACATATAATATGCAAAAACAGTTTGCGTAGTGAATTTAAATGAAGCATTACGTTGGATTTGAATAGTGATAAAGTGAATTGCCAAGATTGTACATAGTGTGAAAATTTTCATCGCTATTAGTACTGTCATCGGCTGAGCTACTGTGCTTCACTATAGTAATCTCACCTACAAACTATACAGGTCTACTCTACTCTACTCGTGAGGTAGTTCAACCTGAACCTGAGCAGAAGCGTAGTAGGAAAGGAGACAGACAACACGTAAAAAAGTCTAAGCAAGTGCTGTTTTATATTTGAGTCAACTTGAGTGAAGTGGTGCTATACTATTAACGAATTACGACACATATCACAAAGGAGTTTGGTTGAGCAACTGTTGGTTGGCGAAATGCATTAGAAACGATTAGAGAAAGGCGAGTGGGATGGTTTGGTTTGTAGTATACGGCATAGCAGCTCTGGGTTTTGTTTAGTTCACTGTATGGATCCACTTGCACATAAATACATTGCACTACTATTCCTACTACCAGTATTGCTCGTCTTGTGTGCTTTTGCTGTAGCTTAGTAAAGTATTATCGTTTCGCTCGTGTTGTTTGCCGACTACATGGAAGTAAATACCTCGGCTCCGCACCACTGCCAATGTAAGTACGCGGGTAACCCCGTGCCGGACTCTTTCGGTTTTCTTTCATTACATTATGCTGACTAATAAGATATAATTTTATATAAGTATATATTATACTGAGTCATCTACTACATGTATGTGTGTAAAGTAAATAGAAACATTACGACATACAGTAAGTATACTGAAGTATGCAAGACAGTTAGTTAAACATTTTACGATTGTTGTACAATACAAGTCATCGTCATACGTAGTTAAGTAGTATTGAAGAATACTTTAAGTATAGTAAAAACAAATCGTAAGGAAAGAGATGAGACTGCACTGCTATATGTAAAGCTTCCTGCTTGTTTTCTCACTGCCAGTTATTGAACAGAGTAATAAATGGGTAAGTGTATAAGTATAGAGCATAGCTGTACTCTGTGTGTGTGTGCCGTATATTACATAGTTGTTGTGTGTAAGTGTTTAAGTTTTAGTGAATTGGTGTATTATTCTTGCGAGTTTCGTAGTTTCGTTTTGTTATTGAGACTTCAGTGTCTGCCTACACGTGAATTGTAATGAAATTGGAGTGGTCTGACAGTGTGGCGACAATGAAGCGGACTTTGGTAGATCGTAGCTGTTGTAGCGTTGTGGAGTATTCTGGTAGTAGAATGTGATGTGAGACTCTGCCGAGTCTGGGCGTCTGAATGCGGGTAAACTGATATTAGTAGGATAATGATAGGTGATGGAGAGTGGAATGAGAGTAGGAAAGTGGGCGCATTTAGCGTAATGAATAAATGCAAATGTGACAATGCAAATGAGGAGGATGCGGCATGGGTATGTGCCTTTGGATCCATTGGTCGTGCACGTCCACGGCCTCGCCCATTCTTTTACATACAAGAGTGAAGTGAAGGCCGGCGAGTTGGTTTGCTTCTGCTGGCTGGTTGCTCTCATATCCCTCGAACCCCTCATCATGCCATCATCATACCCCTTTCCTTGCATAACCTTACGCTAAGATAATTAAAACAACGAATAGGGTCCGCTTTGATGAATCTGGGATTCTCCTGGGCTCCGTCCGACCCGACCCCATTGGTTCCTTAAGCTAAAGATAATGAACACGTGGTTCATGCGCGTCCTCCGCTCCGTCTCGATTTTCGTAATTAATATCTTCACTCTAATTTAGTCCTGAGAAGGCTGTGCTCCAGAGCGAACGTGCCAAGCAAACTCTCCGCTCTTTCTCTCTTACTCTCTCTGTCTCCTTCCAAACCAACGAAACACAAACTCGCAAACGCTCCGACGAACGGATACCTCAAGCTAAACCAAAGTCAAGGAAAGGAAAGCTTTACTCTTTCCATGCACCGAACTCAACGAACAACAGCAGTGGTGGTAGTAACAGAAGAACAGACACAAACACCGAATCCCATTTACTACTCACTTACTACCCAACTGTCTACTACTATTTACTTTCTTTACTCCTACACTACACTTACTACTCTCAGATACAACAAACCGTACGTATCAAATCAAACATAAGCGTAGCAGGAGCAGTAGGTACAGCCGCACTTATTTTACTACTCAACTCCACACACTGTTCTGAACAGTTGACTACGACCAAGTTCAGAACTCTACTAGCTGTCGTGTCTTCGCCTGCCTGACTTGACTGAATCGTCTCGTCTTGTTTCGACTTCTCGTGGGATACTCCACTCAGACAGAACAGAACCAGCGTACCTCACATACTTCACTTCCCCTGCCTATTCTTTTGTATTATATAACGATACAGAGGATTCTATACTACTTTCCACATAATACTTTCTTCTCGGCTATAAATACATCTCTCTTTTTATACGCCACAGATATACCACAATATATACTGACAATTTGAATCCTTTTACTCATGTTTATCCACTGCCATACTATTATACTACTTCTTCGACGATTGAACTCACACAGTTGTTTCTTGCTTTCCCTTTCGATCTCCAATTAAAGATTGAATCTCAATTTACCCTGGACACATACATACTACAACGCTTATGTATCGATAAACACCTGTGTCGTTGTTGTCATCATTGCCGTATATGATTGAAACAATTGTTGATATCAACTTTGCTATTAAATCTTCGTACTGCAAATAAATACTATTTCGCTAATTATCGTTATATAAAAATATACGAACTTACATTTAGATTGTCTTTGAGAAGTTGTGCGCAGATTAAGGAAGAAAACAAAATATTGCGTGTAAAGCAAAGTGGGAAGATACATTTTGCTAATAGAATAGCATTGCATCGAAATAATCATTAGCACTATACCGTAGAGTCGGGTGGATCGAGTTAATATTACCTTACAACAGTGTGATGTGGGTTGTATAGTCTCGTGAAAAGAACTGAAGTGGATCCAGGAAATTCAACCAAGTCAACAGACTCGACTGTATGGAAAGAAAAGAGTCTCTGAGAATCAGATCAGTTTCATTCATTTCACCTCGGTCTGCTAACAGAATTTAGACTTGAGTCAGAGTGCAACTAGAGAGCGAGAGTAGAACACGTTAAAGAACTCTAGGAAGCATACCGTATCGCAAGGAACTCAAGGAAGAGTCTGCAGAGGCATTCATTCGCATTGGACATAACTACGTAAGAGACACATAGCTTTAGTTTACGACGTATATCTACATGAGATGTACTAGAAGTGAGTGAAGAAGTAGAGAAGAAGAAGCTAAGCAAGGCCACAGACCTGCTCGACTGGCTAATACAGTGTATTTCTTCTATAGGTATTTCTGTGTGCACATAGCAGTACTGACTTTATTTGTACTTTTCAAATGCATCAAGACCTATCCAAAGAAGACATAGGAATTTTCCCCTTCATACATACAAAGAAAGAATAAAAGAAAAACGCTCCGACGTTCTTTCTTTGATATTATATTACATTACTCTGTGCACTGTGTTTGTATGTGTGAGTAAGTCTATATAGATCTACGTGGCAATACAATAGTGAGGATTGTACTGTGTGTCGGGAGTACATGTACTTTGCAAACTTCCTGTGTGCTATACACCGGTGCAGTGCTTCTCATTGTGCTTTTCAATAACAAACATCCTTAAGGTCAAAACTTTTTTGGGACTCTCCTCGTGCAGTATTCGTAGCCGTCTTAGGCCGTATCCCTTTTAGTGGTTCACCTGCAATTAAAGAAGAAAACTTTTTTCGGATATGAGCAACTGCTACTACTATTACTACCACTTACTACTAGATACATTATAACTGTGTATGTTATACTAAAGTACGAACACAAATTCTATAGTAGAAGAGTGTTACGGCATTTGGTCAGCAGAAAATTAATTAGCTAATGATAATTTCGTAGTGATTCTCCATTGCGAAAGTTTTCCCTCTGCGTCTCAAATCGCATATAAGCAAAGAAGACATTGCTGCTTTTTTGTGTATCTAAGAAAACTTTGTAATTAAAAAAGAAACCCATTTGTACATATAATTCAATTGGGTTTCCCAGTGAAACTAATTGAATTAGGGAGCGAGAGAGTCTACAATCAATTCCCCTATAACGTTGCTTAAGAAAGTAAGTAAGAAGCACTTCACATTATATACGTAAGTGCGATATACAAATATAATAATATTTCAATTTGTATTGTCATTGTCACGAAAGACAGTTGCGACTTGTGACAACCAGAGTGACAACAAATTATTGTGTTTAGCATTTAAATGAGAAAGCCATTCCTTGTACATGTACAATTTAACTTTTGATAATGTGTCGTTGTGTGACATTTCGCAAGTGAAAGAAAAATATACTACGTTGATGAATACTACAAGTCTGTGAACAAGTAAAGTGCACGTGGTTTTTTCATCGTGTTGGAATTTAGTTGTGGTCTCTTTGGCTGTGGCATTGACATCGACATCATGACTCTGACATGGAAGTTGACTTTGTTTCGTGAAGGGTGAGAATTTATTGAGTGAGAGGGGCTCAGTCAGATAACTTATCCTTGTGTTGAACTCCTAGTGTTGGTGTAAGACCTAAACGTTACTTTATTCTTCGATGCTTAGCCAAAACCCACAAAACACGGTAGACCGGGTGATGTGTAACTGAAATCGAAAACAGTGTAGAATATTACACCTACCTTACTTATATAAAACCATACCTATATTGAACATACGCGTAGTTTTGTATAGGACAGTTGTTCACAGACTCTTTGCAAAAACTCTCACACCCACATCAACTAGCCAATGAACCAATTTATTTGGTAAACAGAGACTACCATATTAAGCTACATACCGGTATGCACTTATCTAATTTCAAATGAAAACATTGTGAATGTGATGGAACAAAAAACTGTTTTCAATTAATTTACAATTACGGATACAATTAGTAAACGTAAATTAGTATTTAGGAGTAAAGAAAAGCTTTTCATTTCCTTCTTAAACACATTTGAGTGAATGAGTTCTCGTGTTCTGACGCTCAATATAACTAAGGACTGAAGTTATTTAATGATCGTTAATTAATTGTAATTTCAATAAGAGAAAACATTATAATATACTTAAATACTTATTGCGAAGAAAATCACGTTTAACCGATCAACTAAGGATCCTCGACACCAATTATTACACCTACATGAATTGCTGTCTAAATTAATGATAAGGTAAGTCAATTTTAATCATCAAGTTTTTTCTTCTAAGACAGTTCTATAAGAATTTCTGGAGTAATTGACGTAAATAAATGACTCGACAGAAAAGGAATCCGAAATAACGGTATACAATATATTATAGGTATAATGGAAGGAGCCATGATAGCGAATAAGTGTGTAATCATTTTAGAAAGGATGATGTAAAGAGCAGAGAGCTCGGGCCATTTAATATGAAAAGGAAAGGACACCGTGTCGTTTTCATCGTACCGTAAATGTTACTGCCTTCGTCCATCAGTATGAAACTGCAGGTCTCCACGCAGTACAGCTGACAAACATTCCTGCAATATCTCATTTTGTTGGGTCATATTACCTTTATATATGATGGTGCTTTATGAAATGCTTTACTCACAGAAATAATGCAGACAGATAAAGAGGTATGCTAAGAACATTGCATAAAATGGGAATAAACAAAGAAAAACGTTAGTTAAATACTAATAGGAATTTATGATAAAATAGCCCGATGCAGCAGTATGAATAAGAATGTGCAAGTACAATGAGGCATTTTCACGTTAAAGAATAACCAAGACAATTTTTATTGGGTTGACACATTTCCTGGTATGATCATGGTACAATTTCAATCTTCAAACACAAAATGCAACATTTCTGTGTAAGTATTACTGCTATAAGTGTAATTAAATAACTTTCTTTTTATATTAAGTACAAATAGGTAGGTTCAGTTGAATCAATTTTCATTAATTATGCTGCCACATTTATATATACGTACTAAAAAATACGTATGATACGTTGAAGAACTTTTTAATTGTTGTAAAGTAAGCAAATGAAATAAGGAAACACATGAAAATGAAAAGGGCCCAATAAATTGTTAACTTAAAATGAGATATCAGTTGTACATTTTACTAGAAAGCTGGAGATAGAAGTTAATGATGAGATTATTTCACAACTGGCTCAGAAAAATAATGTACAATGTATAGTGCGCCATTCTATATGGCTAGCGTGTATAAAAATACACAGAAATTACTTTTCCATCTCCTTCTGTGTCGGGATCTAATTTTATGCAGTTTTGGGGTTGAACTGAGATTGTGAATCGGCAGAAGTGGAGTACATAATATGATGGCGAAAGAAACAAGTAAAATAAAGGAGCATTATATATATTATGATGATGATGGCATGTATTTGGTATTGTATATGCTTATGTCACCCATAATATATGCTTGTTTGTTCCTATACCGGGTAGGCATCTCCTTACTATTGAATGGTGCATAAGGATTAGCGGGTATAAAAGTGTGAGTGATATTGATAGAGATATGGACTGGAGGAAGATGAGAAAGAGAACGTAAAAGAGTTATTTGAGAGTCATTGGTGGTGGTATATTGCATATCCTCCTGCGTTGGTTGTATGATATTATGAGAGTTGGTAGTGTGTGCTCGTCAGTAAGTGTGGACTTGTTACTACAAAGAGAGAGACTGAATGACTGAGGAACATAATGTGTAGCCGTACAGTGTAGTGTGTAGGAGGGTTAGCTGTTGTAGGTTGAGTAAGAGTGGAGTTGAGAGTTTAGTAAAAGAATAAAGAGGAGCAGAGTTGAGTGGAGCTCAGACTAACACACTACTACTACACTAAACCTTCTAAACTAAACTAAAGTACATTGCATGTTGGTCTTGGTAGAAGTAGTTGGCAGTGGAGAGAAGGGCGAATAGTAAAACATTTGTGTGTGAAATACGGATAAGGAAAAGCTTGAAATACGGATAAGGATGGTAAAAAGAGAGTTTGAGTAGAGTTGAGCTTGGTCGTCGTGTGTTTTGTGTTATACATGTATGTATGTAAGTGTGTGTAGAGAGCGAGAGGATGGCAGTGGCGCTTTGAGCTTGATGATTATGATTTGCTGTGTCGTTATTCCTTCTTTAGTTTGAGATGGTTGATTCTAAAGCTGCCCGTTTTCGTGTGCGCTTTCGGTTTCACGGGACACGACGCAATCGCAGTCATTATCCCAAGCCCCGCATTAATTAGGACCTCAGTCGATCGTCATGCAAATAGCACGACTTTGCCTCACTCAAGCAGTCGATAGGAAGCTGCACATCTATGCGGACTGCTCTTTAAGTTCCTACTACACACCGTCTGCCACTACAGTACACACTACATACTACTTCTACTATACCTAACTACGTCTCGTGTCCTAATAACTACTACTACTACTCACTTACATAGAAAAATCTCTTTATAGACCGTAGTGTGTAATTGTAGACAGCTCTATTGTAAAATACATCTCTATGTTATGTGTGTCTGCCTCATTTCTTCGTATTGCTGCTCATCATCCTGTCTTGTACAAAGTTTTGTGTCCAACAACACCTTGATAGGCTTAACGTCTCTCTATGGGTAATCCTCATTCGTGCCGTGCGCTCAGTTCAGTGTCAACTCAACCAACAACGTCCGTTCATTCATTCATTCGAGACTATCACTGATTTATCTTCCCACGCCACAACAACTCCACTCGCTACAGACCCGATATATGGACTAGTGCACTTAATTTAACACAGGTATGATTTCCCGGCAAATCTATCTATATGTCTTATTCTAAGTGAGATAATACGTATAGCTCTTTATTACTGTATCGTAACTGACTGCTCTGTTATGTTTGCTCGTGTTCTTAGATGTAAGTTGTACATATTCAGTTATGCAGTTCTAGAGATACTTAAATATTTATTTTGCATTCTTGCATATAAACCTACACCTACGCCAATAGTTTGCAATTATATGTGTAGAAATGTGCCAATTCTACTTTGACTTGTACTTTCTGCCTTTTGTACATTTTCCTTGGGATGTGTGGGTATGTATACATTTTCTTTGCGTTTACAAATAGGAACTTAGGTTCTAGACTTAGGTGCAGTACCTACCTACCACGTACAATTGCAATAAACTATAGCCACAACACAACGCAGACTTGTGTAAGTTGTCAGATGAGAGTAAATTGAGATTAAACAAGGACACAATTAGTGAGATTTTTTCAGATTTTGATACAGAAACTTTATTTGTCTCTAAAAGATGTTTTGTGTCTCACAGAAGTTTATGTTGTTTATCGTATGTGTACAACTCTAAAAACTATACTGTCAAATTTGACATTATTTCATGTTTTGTGGTACCTACACTTTTTAATGTTAATAAAAAACATGAAACGTAGTCAAATTTACATTAAATATTGTAAATTTGACTACGTTGCATGTTTTTTCTTAGCATTAAAAATGTAGGTACCACAAAACATGAAATAATGTCAAATTTGACAGTATAGTTTTTAGAGTGCGCCATCACAAAAATCGATTTCCCTTTGTACGTCCAAAGCATAATTCTTCAGCATATTTTTCTTTTCTGATGGATGAGCTCTTTCATAATAAATAACCATTTATAAAAGCTTGAAATTTTGTCAACTCGCTTATTTCATCTACGGTTAAACTCTCCACATATCGGGAGTAAATGTTATTTTCTTTAATAGCGATTTTGGTCATTTCCTGCCCAGCTCTGCACCACAAGATCCAATATATAATGTAGCAAGACCTTCAGCTACTGAGGAATTCAAAGCTGAGTTTCTTTGCAAATCGATGTAATCTGTTTATTAATAATAATTTGGCTGTTAAAATATTAATATTAATAAAATATTAACTATTTTCATTTTATCACATTTAATTTAAAATTTGCTGTTATTTTGGGTGTAGTTTCAGTACGATTTGATTCTTCAAAATCAAACTCTCAGTGGCGTACAAATAGGGTAAGCAGGGTAAGCAAAAAATACGGGCCCCGCGCTTTGGGGGCCCCGAAGGAGCTCAACAAGAAAGTAAATAATTTATTTAAATATTATTTATGACATTGAACGTAATTTTATTAAGAGCCCATTTCACATAAAATTAGATTTTATCTTTTAAATCTTAAATATATTAAATGTAGTTTAAATCCGAATAAATTTGTCACTTAAGCTCTAATTAAATTTCAAATAATTTGCAATGTGTACGAGTATGTCCATAGCTAAAAGTTGCC
>JABASD010005642.1:0-11966 GCA_019776165.1 Pogonognathellus flavescens
TTATGCGGCACCCATTTTGGTCGGACGGTTAATACCATGGTTTATACCAGTTTGTGTCAGGGTGGTATTAACACCATGCCAACCCTGATTAATATGATATTCCATGATATAAATAATCTTCACATTTTATTGCTGTAGTGTAGTAGTAACTTTACTACTATGCTATGGGAAATTATTTGACGTTTCCTGAACTTGATTGCTTAATAAATTTATTGCGAATAAACACTTACTAATATCTTTGAAACCAACACATTCAAACGGACGTATAAGATCTTTTTTGAACCATATTCATAGAACATTTATGAGGAAACATGACTCCCGTGAGGAATTTTTCGGATGTTGATTGCAGATTGCTGATGCAAGGCGAAAAAATACTTAGGATGACGTAAAGAATGAAAGAGATTCCGGCAATCCACCATGATATCAACACCAACACCAAAAACCAGAATAATGAATTCAGAAAATTGCTCAGTTTGTTTCCTTGACCTGAACCCATGTTTTCGCAGCACAAAACTTGATTGACAGCCCTTCAATAGACACACCCGATGTAGCGTCCAAGAATACACCTGCCTTTACAAGAGAACAAAATTTTGAAATTGTATTTTTAACTACTTTATTTAAAACTTTCAGAAATTAGTAGCGTTTATATTAACTTACTTTATTTTAAAGAAGAACAGAAAACGTTTGTTTCGTATTAGTTTTTATGGAGTATGTAAAACCAGTCAATGCTCACAAATAAATCTTCACAAATAACAGAAACGACAGAGGAATACCTAAGAAATGTGTATGTACAACTGTCCAAACTAAAGAGATTGTATCAATATAATACTATTACGAAGATATACACCTCATATGAAACTTTATATCTGTAGTCTATGGCTGACTTAGCTGATGAGTATGTACAAACATCAAGTAACAAACAAACTTCTTAATCACTACAGACTACACAGTCGAAATAAATTCTGGAAGGAGCCCATTGGGAGTGTATTTTCAGGTTAATGATTACAATGCGCTGGACAAAAATGTATTTATCAATTGAGAAATAAAATCTGTTTACAACATAAGTACTTATCAGTTAAACATAACTTTAAAACACATGTTTATAAGCTATGATTCATATTTGTGTGACGTACGGCAAATAACATTAGTTAGTCCAGACCTTATGCTTATTGTATAAAATATTGAATATACTTGACACTGTCAATCTGCAAGTAACATCTCTGGCTTATCTTGATTAGTGATAACAATACAATATTCAGTACATTTTATACTGTGTATACCCTCACAGTTTTTCTACACATTTAAATATTTGTGAAATGTATTTCATATCACATTATACATTATCATGCTTAAAATGACTATTCGGTATGACAAAAGCTTTGGTGCAAGCAATGAAACTAGGTAAACTAGGTATACATTTTGTTTTAGATATAGTGAAAACATGCGCATAATTGCACACTTCATTGTTGTTAAAGCTAGTTCAGGAACACAAGGATTCTTCTAACTTACTGGGTTCCAAACTCAACAAATCTGCGGGATACTGATTTTTTGGATTCACAACTGCTTCATACACTTGCTTGTAGATTGCCACAAGTATTCTAAAACTTTGGCGCATTATCGTTTTCTTTATTTTCGGATCGGATATGTGGATAATCTGAGGTAGTAATGCTGATTCCGGATCATTGATAAGAGTATCCAATTTATTCTGTAAAATTATGACAGTATTACAGTTATTATTACGGATTTATTGCCAAGAGCAAATTAGATTTGGCAAACTTAAGAAGAAACATTACATACCACGAAAATATTTAGAGACGCAGAGTCCATTCCAGGAACAGTGGACAACGGTTCATTCAGTTTTTCATGCAGAATGGTGTAAATATGTCCTATTCCTAGTTGAGCTACCAGCCAGCTGCTCTGTTCAGATGACAAGCGATCGATCTGCATTTCTATTTGACCTTTCAGAGCTTTGACGATTGAATCCGTGTTGGGGTAAGATTCCAAGAAAACATTGATTTGGTTGAGGCAATTACTTAAATAAACACCCATATCTGGTGATCCCAATCGATTTGCCACATCTTGAACATAAAAAAGGTTTCAACCGGTAAAGACTAAGGTCCAAAAAATAGAATTAATGTTTTTAACAACGACTGTAAGTTTTAGTACCATTGATCTGAGCTACTAATGGAGTCACCAACATGTGCATCAAAGTCTGCATTTGTTCGGGAGACGAAGCAGCAGTCTCTTGAAGAAGATCTTTCAGAATATTAAGAAGTGAGTTTATACTGGACGGTGGTTGTAAATCTGGACCAGGAGGACGATACTCTCCCAATTCAGAATGAATCTGCAAATCAGGAATAGGAATCGAATATAATATGGAAAACATAATTGGTACAATGGTGTATCAGCGAAATTCACAAATAAAATGGAGAGACCATTACGTTGCTACATATACATTCAATGCGCAATGTTACCCGTACCTGAGCTTTTAGTTGATTGATGAATGTTTGATGACAAAGAGAATGTTGCTCTCGCAAAGTGGCAAGCAGATGAGAATTAGGAATCGCCTAGAAAGGAAAACAATTAAAAAATTAAAAAACTGAATAAACACAAGTTTAAAAAACTATAAAAACATTACTGTGTGTCACCTGTTCAATGGTTTCTACATAAAACTTTATGCGTAAGTCGATCTTGTTCATTAAAGAACATTCTAGACCTGATAGAACGGTTTGTTCCATTCTCACGTTAAGCGGACGGCAAACCCCATCCATAATAGTAGACAAGCACCCAGAAATTTTTTCTTCTATGTCTAAAACGCACGATTTTTCCTCAATTAAAATATTGTAGTTGACATATAGTATGTAGATTAATATTGTGTGGAAATGGAAAATCAACATACCAACTTTATCACAGGCTTTAAGCAAAACACTCAAATTTTCCTTTTCTCCCGGAATCGCTTGATGAATCCACGCGAGCATATCGCCAATATACCTTGCAGGGTCAGTACTGCCTGTTTAATAAAGAATTGCAAGTGAATTTATCATCAAAATATCAATTATGTTTTGGTTCATTAAATTGTTATACAGTGTTCGTACCGACTAGCTCTATTCCTTTGATGTTACCGACACCAGTTAATGCATCAATAAAACTTCGAACTACCAAGGATCTTCTATGAGTGCAGTATTCATCAAGCACATATCTGTAAAATTGACAATAAATTGAGAATGCAATCACATTTCAACAATAGACTCATTTTACGCGTGCATATGCAAACAATACTGGCATCGTAAAAAAGTAATTACTTTAAAAGCATTGGTCTTATTTGGAGATGCGCCAAAGATTTTGTCAACACTTCCGCCAATTCTGGATTTTCCACATTTTTGCACCGGCTTTGAGCCCATCGATAGATTTTTTCCAGAGCGGATTCCTGCAAACAGCAATAAAGCTTCAAGACCTGATTTTCTGTGATTATCAATGAAAATAATAATACTCCTTAGCCGAACCTGAAATAGTCCCATTTGATCCATAATTTCTACTGCGGTAGTTTGGTGACCGATTTTAAGCAAAACAGAAACATTAGACTGAATCGTCTGTATTTTGTCGAAAACCTAAATTCATTTAACATTTAAAATTACAAAGTTGTAGTTGTAATAATTTTTATAGCCGTTAAAATAAAAATTTAATTCTCACCCTAAAAAAATCGGAACTCAATAGTTCACCAGAACTTTCAGTAGTCCTTAACACTTTCAAATCTTCAGAATCTAACTGGAATGCGTTTAGATAGGCTTGAGCTAAATCCCTTTCTGTTCCTAGCTTTTTTCTTTCACCTTCCAATTTTGCTATTTCATCGATAAGATTTCGGGAATTTTGCTTGCTCACCCACAAATTTTTTGCCATTGACTCACATACACCATTTAACTGAAATAACTCATTATACAGTGTGGCAACACCATCTTTAATTTCGGTAAATGAATTTAAAAACTGCTTATAAGTCGCTACGTGTTGCATTTCAATAAGTGTTCGTAAATCTGGACTGTGAGATTTTCTATCAAAAGGACTTAGATGTAACCGCGAGTCCGTTTTAAGTTTTGCCAACTCAGATAATGCTTCCATCATTTTCTAAACAATTATCCATAACAAATAAATTAAGAATGAGACTTCAAATGCAATAACTAGAAATTACATACTTAATTCATGCTTAACATTTAATACATAATTACGTTATTATATATATATATATAATGTACCTGGTCGTTTCCAATCCGAAGTTCCAGAATTCCATTTACAGACTTTGATAAATCCGGTTCCGAAGAACCATTAGCATAAAGAGACATACTTTCAACTTTCGTTCAACTATCAGCTGTTTGGAACCTTTGGTTTTGATACTTGATGTGTTGATTTCTGTTTGCGTCTTGTTTTTCTTCTTTCAGTTTTTACAGATAAATAGCATTTTCCAATTACATTCCTATTCCTATTAGTGAAAGAAAAATTATTAATTCATTTTGTCAATAAATTTCAGATTTAACTGAGAAATGTCTTATGAAATGGAATGACAATGACATACACAATATATTTAACTGTAATAATAGTAAATAGTATGTACATTACTTATAGATTAACGATAAACTCTAATTACGTATTGTGTTGCTGTAATTAATTACTTATTAAAATGACAATTAGGTGATCCAAAATCCAATCCAAGTTCCAGTGCAATTGGGAAACTTCCAAACTTCCAACCAGATATATATTTCAAAAGTGCGCGTCGCCTGTCAAGAAGTGAACAACAATAAATTACTGAACCATTTCTCAAGATACCCCAAATCATATTATTATGAGATGTGGATGTAGAATTCATTTCATGCACTTTTTCATGCAGAACTCAAAGCGAATGGCTTAGGGTTTGCTTTTACGTTTTACCATGCAAACTAAAAATAACAATTGTAAAAGTGCCAAAAAGTTTACTTTCATTCTATTATTATGTACACTGGCCAGTTTGGTGAAACTTATATGCAAATTTTTCGTTACCAACGTTGGTATATTATTATTATGTTTAGTCAACGTAAGCAATGCAAATAATATATTTGTTTCTTTCTAATACTGGAAATTCCAGTATTAATTTAATCTTTTTGCCATTGGTAGGTATATATACGTACAAATTACCTTATATAGGTGCTCACAATTGTAATGACAATAAGTATAAGTACTATTATTAACAATCAGGAAATAAATTAAAATTTTTGACACATATATCTACTTCCTACATACTATGCATACAGCTTCCACCTTCCTACTACTCAAAACCGCATTTATTCCTTAATCCACTTAAAAAACTGATTACTGTGATTACGACATAATGCTATGTAAAAATACAATACAGACTATACCTATGCTATATTTGACAACATGTGCATTACACAAGTGGTAGCGGCAGTATCATCTTCCTGCAGATTATAAATATGATTGAAATTATTTTTCTTCGTGCTTACTTTACTACTACGTATCATTTTTAGTATTTACCGAACACGCGTTTCGTCTTGAGATTTTGTGTCATTGTCATTATTGCCTAATTGACTGATAACGAGGAATTCTATATATCCATTAAGATTAAGCCCCTTTTGTACTATTGTATATACACTTACTTGCCTTCAAATACCAGACTTTGACTTTATGTTTGTGTTTTGACAACTTGTGTCAAACTGTCAAAACAACTTCATCGAACAAAAAATAAGTCTTGATCTTGATTCCTTCATGTAAGTATATTAAAGTACTGTATCATATATTATATCATCGCATGAATAAGATTGTTTACGGGTTAAAAATAACTTCACAATTTTTGGCTCACTATGTCTTGCAGCATGTTTAAAACTATTTTTAGAGACTGAGACTGGACTTATAATAATTACATAATGAGTTCTATTAATAATTCATCTTCGGACTTTGCTCTCGCTAAATATAACTTAAATATGTACTTTTCCGTTTGTCTTGATAACAATGACTGACTAATGAAATACCACATTATATGAAGACCACGCGAAACGAAGCATATTTTAATTAGAATTCAAAATAACAGATATTCCTGTCTGGCGCCAGTTGTTGGTAAGGAAAGTAACGATAGTCCATCCAAGTTAAAAATAAGCTCATATGCAAATTAGGAAAAACAAGATTTTAATGGCTTTGTTGAATTAATGTAAGCGTACCTATAAGTACATACAACATGAAAGAGTATTTCAGAGTATTTATAAGCTTCTCCGGCTTCTCGCATCTATATACGAATAATAGTGTGAACGTAAACTTCTCTCATTTAACTATAACATACTGATATGGCATTTTTTCCACTTTAGTGCCTACAAGTATTTACTTGAGGTGAGACTCAAGATGTATTATATAGGGATACTTATCTGTATATTATTATAGCTGGTGTAAGGTAGCCTGGTAGCTTGAATTCATTTAGATTAGAATGTGCATGTGGCATTACATAGAATACTCTAAACAAGTCTCAAAGTGCTTATTAATGCAAATGATTATGCTCTACATAGTTATTCATTTTTAAATTATATTTAATACCCTTAATGGGTTCCAAATATAGAAGAGGCTGACCCTCATGAGTCGAGGAATTGAATATAGATTTTGCACTGCTATAAATACACAGTAAATATTGAATATAGATATGAAGGTGTACTGTTAATGATTGTTGGTATTTTTCCACTCACCTATGGTCACTTCTTGATAAACTTTGCAAGCACATTATAAAGTCGTCAATAATGTTATCTTGACATGGGTTCCTTTTTTTTATTAACTATATAGGAATATCATTTATTGACGACAACCCATAATATAAACTGATAAGTCCAACCTTAAGTTACATATAAAAATAGAGTTTCATTTATAAAATCTAATCTTGTTAGGAAAGCTCTGTTGCGATTTAAAAATAAAGAAAACTGTTTATCAGGTCAATTACATACCATAAATAAATTACATCAATCGAATTTAACGATAAAGTATATACATTATATGGGATTAGTAAAAACAGAGCACGATTAGTACATGCACTAAATATAAGCAGATAATGCAATGTATATGAATGAGTGTCTCGTGTTCTATGTGTATGTATGGATGATTGCGTCAAATCAAAGCTAAGGCTTTGTATTTATGTAGCAGCAGAGGTACTGCAGCGTCTGCAAATGAGATGAATTTGATGAATACCAATGAAAACAATTTAATCACACATTTTATGTTGCCGTTTCGTTTCATTAACTGCCTACACACATGTAAATCTTCTAAATGTACCCATAACAGATTGGAGATCTTTTGCAGAGTGAGAGCAATTAATTAATCCATGCTGTCTCCTGTTAACATTACACGTGAAACAAAGAATACATTGAGGGTTTTCAGTAAAGTCAAAAAACAATTTTATCTCTGAAGATAACGGATACCTAAATAACTAACCTAACTGCACAATAATTAACAGCCTAATTAAGTTGCTCTGCAGATATGAATGTAGATTAGAAACGATGAGTTGATAATATTTATGGCAACTTTACATTTTCTATTGCTCTATATTT
This sequence comes from Pogonognathellus flavescens, assembly GCA_019776165.1. Lineage (NCBI taxonomy): Eukaryota > Metazoa > Arthropoda > Collembola > Entomobryomorpha > Tomoceridae > Pogonognathellus > Pogonognathellus flavescens. Next base: position 7,563 of record JABASD010005642.1, read on the forward strand.
GTCATGCGTTTGCTGTTCCCGTCTCATGCTGTTGATGTAATTGAAATGTTAACAGAACATTTTATTCCGTACTCGCGGTCTCGCGCTCATCTCCCTTTTCTGCTAATTATCCTTTCTTTGTTAATACGTGTATGATGATAAGTTTGTTAGGTAGTGTAACCAGAGCTTCGATACTATAATATTCACTAAAAGCAGGCAGCAATAAATTATGAAATTATGACACTATGCTATACTGTACCTACATAATTAAAATTTTCTCTAATCTAACATGCTCCGTCTCAAGCTCAAGATAACACAATAAAAGTGCTATAAAAGTATCATCATGCAGCTATTATCTGTCGATTCTTGGTCTTATTTGTCGTAGTTAAATAATGATATGTATTGTGATACAAAGGTTATACAGGTTAGCCCATTAATTATTAAGGAACAGACATTGATTACTCCCCATGGGGAAAGTGGTATGTGATATGGGCATACAAAAGGAAAGTTGAACATTGGTTGATTGTTCCCGATAGCGACTTAAAGGTGTGCTGTCAGTTTGTTACGAGTTCGAGATTAGTTTATTACTTTATTAGGTAAAATCAAAATCAACCCCACATACACTCAACTTTTACTAACTATTTAATACACACAAAAGTGTATGCATTAAATAAATTAACATTCAGGTAAGTAATCAGGTACATCTTCAAAAATTAATTATGTTAGATAGTACATCTTTCTTTTTTATTGTATTATTTGATACAACGGTATTGTTACAAATTAATCTCATTGTTCGAAGATTAATGGTACTGTTGAAAAACAATCGACGATTATGTCAGATATATTAAATGCTTATATTATCTTGTTTGCAACATTGCAACTCATTTTCTATTTATTAACAATTGACAATAATTATGTATAATAGGTGCGTAGATATTCGCAGATTCTTTTGAGTTTGCTGCAGAAGATACTAAAAATTCACGAGATCAAACACTGTTCATTCGTTAATAAATAATAGTTAATTAAATAACAAAGCTACAAAAATTAAAGTTTTTCCAACCTACTATAAACTATAAAAGATTAGAATAATGTGGTACAAATTCATTATTTTACTACTCCATCTCCATCTTATTCTACCTGTTCATGTGTAACGTGTTTTATAGATAATTGTCACGCATCATTATCATTGTCTGTTAATAAAATGATTTTAGTTCGGTGCTTAATAATCACCTATTTACCATATTTACCTATATATTTACAACGGAAGCAAGAAATTTTTATTTACTAATCGTTAGATACTCAATCAAAGGCAGTTTTTAGCTAGTTTAGTAGATCTATAAATCTATATAATATAAAACTAATTTTAATTGAATGAGGACTTTGCATTAAATTTTGCGTCAAATTATTTGACTTTGCGTTAAATGACATTGAATTAATATACTATACTTACAAAAGCTTAAAATTAGTCACCATTGATAAAAATGTTGATTGTTTTATACTTTGTATACACAAGCATTCATACACCGGACTCCGGTACAGTTGATCGGAGACTCTGAACTGTCTGAACTCTGAAATTCAGAGTCTGAATCATGTGAATCTGCACCCCCCGGAATCTATTAATTATTATTAATTTTATTAAGTATAATATTATTAGGCTATTCAACTATGTATCTATATCGATGGCGTATCAAAATAGTTTGAAATCTTTTAACTTTACATTTTACATAACTTGCACAACTTTACAATAATGAGACGATTGATTTATATAAGGTAAGGTTCTTCTAAATTACACCTTTTGGACGCTCTAATCTGGCTTTATTGTTATTGTTATCTTCAGTTATTTTGCTGCCCTTTTGTTTAGATTTTCGTAAATTAAAGCTATTTATTATTTCTCGGAGTTGATACCTAACAGCTGTTTCATTTTTAATACCATTAATTAAGTTTTTTGGAAAACTATCACTCGATTGAGATTTACAGGTGTTTGTATTCACTTCCTGTTTACAACCACTGCCTTTGCTGCCACTCTGCTTCGTAAAAACACTAAGTACTTCTATATCACTATCTTCTTCATCGCAATACGGTCCTTTAAAAGAATTAGATGAAAGATGAGATTGCCCTTCTTGTTTGAGCAACTCTGAACGATATTTAAACGTGCCGTCACATCGGGAACGGCTTATTTTAAGTAAATTTCTAGGTTTCCTAACGTCTGTAGAACTCCCTTTCAGTTTCAGTCCACTTTGCGCAACTGCAGCTTGGCGGCTTGACAGCTTTTTCTTTGACTTGATTTTCTTTTTCGCTTTTGACGTTTTTGAATTCTTCGTACTCTTTTTTGGATTAAAATCACTGTCACAATGCTCTGCAGAGGAGATGGAAAGAACTTCATCATCGGAACTATCCTTATAGATATTATAATGACCAATCACTTCTTCGTCACTGTTAAAATCTGGGGTCACGTAGCCAGACCTAGCTTTCCTTTCTTCGTCGGCTTTTTCATACAACCAGATCTCTGCGAACAGAAAACATGTTAATTTATATACACCGTAGTGGCGCTTTTAAATCCCCAGAAGACTGGAGAAGACACATTGTTTCAATTTCCGGTTGGGGTATACAGCAAAGGGGACCATTACCACTTTACCACTGCCAAATTCACCACCAAAAAGAGATCATGGAGCAAAATAACAAAGGAAAGCCGTCCCAAACGTAATCAGTTCCTGGCAGATCATGAAACGATTAAAGTTGGAAGAAATCACTACAACCCAATCATCGATACTTATTTAATATTTATCAAATCAATCGATTGCAATCAGTTGAAATCCGAACACGATCTAAGCCAATTAGCCTTAGAAACGCCTCCAAAACGACACCCTTCAATTAAGCGAAAACCGGAATTGATTAGGACTAGAGTTGCCTGGGCGTACTTTTTGATGCCCATGCCCACTCGATTTCCCCATGGGCGCACATGGATAATCTACTTCCGCCGATGTCCCACATTTGCGTATCAGATGACCCAAACTTTAAACGTTGTCCCGACTCGGGTTACTCGGGTACAGGGATTAGTTATTCTGATTTGCCAACAGAACGAAGAACGAAAGTGTACTACTGTACTGTAATTCTGACGCCCAATCAGAAGATGCTATAACTTTAATCGACTTACGACGATTGGCCGTCAGAATTACACTAGTAGTACACTTTCGTTCTTCGTTCTGTTGGCAAATCAGAATAACTAATCCCTATACCCGAGCACGGGTGGAATAGTTTCCAAGTGTCCTCCGAACCAAATTCAGTGAACTCCGAGCCGACTGTGGGCAGAAGGCCCACAGTCGGTCGGAGGACAGAGGTGCTGCAGAATTATTATTATTAAACTATTATTACAGGTCGCGACCTGTAATACACCTTTTTTTCCTCTTTGCGTCCTCCCGTGCTCGCCCCATCCCTACGCCCCTGATTTCAGGCTTCATGTGAAACGAAGGTGGAATTAAAAAAAATTCACCCGATAAAAATAAGTACGAGCATGCTGTGTAAGTACCTTCAGTATCTGCCCCACGGTCCACTGAAAATTCCGTTACAAATTTTTGGAAATAATCCATCGCAGGATCCGACTTAAGAGCATCAAATCTGGGTTGAAAAAACTGAGTAAATAATCTTAAAATGTCCAACATTCCTTTCGGCAAATCCCACTTCCAAATTCCAAGTCCCAACTTTTTTCTTATTAGCAATCGCGAAACGGATGACCACGCTCCTTCGTGGGGTAAGAAGTCTTCTCTGTGTAAAATGTCGTTTAAACTTTGCTTTTCCTACAAAATTAAATAGTCCATTCAAATTATAATTGTGTATGAATTGTCGACATATATGTCCAAGAGTCTTTGTACATCCAGTTTCTAGAGGTAATTTATTTATAATTCCACTCCAGATAATATGGTTGCACATTACTACAATACAGAGCTTCTTCTACCTTGTGTAACATTGAGTGAAAGTGAAGGAACTCAAGTTCATTTATACCCCGGATATGCATGTATTTACACTTTTTTCCTTGCGTATGCACGACCCCCAAGTTTTGGATCTTGGCATTTTATCTCTTTTTTAATGCATATTTTTGCATATTTAGCGATTTTTCATTAAAATTTGTTCATTTTTTAGTATTTTGGCTTCAAATCCAACCAAAAATTGAAGTAACAAACTATTATTTCCCCGATAATATTTACGCCAAGTCTGTATTCACTGCCAGTCAAAATGTATTTTGGATTTTAAGGGTATAACGAAATTAAGAATAAGTAAAAATAGATTTAAGACGTATTAGAAATTTTAATGTAAATTGTAATGTTAGCTTTTGAAAATGGAACATATTGGTTTTAATAGGGGAATAGTTTTAATTTGATTAAAAAACGTCATTATTTAGTAGCGAAGCTACTATATGTTTTTGTTTTG
>JABASD010005643.1:0-11965 GCA_019776165.1 Pogonognathellus flavescens
GCACTCATAAATGAACTACTCCCCGTTTGGGGAATTGCCCCGTTTGGGGATTACGGCGCCGTGCAGCGCACGGGCTTTTTATCTATACACTCCATATGAATTTTATGCTAGTACATGTACAAGTAATAGTGTTACTTACAGAGTATTCTAAAAATACCCCGCATAGACTTTGTATGAAGTAAAGAGTTGGTTTGAAGCAAAAAGATTTTTTTAAATATAAATACATTGAGGAATCTCTGCACCCAACTCTCACTTTTCGTTGTAGGGCTCCCTTTTCTTCACGAAGATACGAATCGTCGTGTGTACATGAAATTGGTCCACTCACATTCAGCTGAATAGACATAGAAACGTAGAAGATAGTCGTAGCAGTCAATATTAAAGCAAGACGAAAATTGTTCTCACGTTTGTTTGCGTCTTAGTCTTGTTCATGGTAGCTGTGGTTGTATATTATCTATTAGTATTTGTATTTCACTTGTGCATTGCTGCGACATGCAATATATCAGAGTATAGTTTTCTTGAGTTATTACAGCATCGGAAGAATAGTGCAGTGGACTGGTGCACAATGACTGGTTCTTTGTTATTCTAATATGCATGTATCTGTAGTAGTAGTGGCAGTAGTAGCTGTATAAGATGTATTTGTGGCTTGACTAGGGTGCGATAATGTAAATGCACCGGAGTGTAAGTCAAGTCAAGTCTCAACTGACTGGGAGAGATAGGAAGGCTGTGCAATGCAATGTAATCTAATAAAGCTCCACACAAAATATACATTCATGTCATATCAGTTCGCCAGATTGGATGATAACCATAACCATAGCATTTTATTTGACTAGCCTTATTGTGTGAGTGAGTCTACCCGTGTAAATCAAAGGAAATGAGAAACGCTTTGGGTCGAACTTGTCTTCCCAACACATGCAATAATAATATACCTACTAGTTGTGGTAGTAAATGGTAATAAGAATGACTGCAGTAATACAAAATAGGACAATGTGCTCTCTGTTTCTTCGAGTCTCTCTCTCTCTCTCGCTTTTCTCTGTATGTATAATGTCTATATGGCTGTTTACAATGAGTGAGTCGTTTCTTTATATGGCCGTAGCTTTTGGACTCTTTCGTGGGAATTTTTCTCTGTGGACTCAGACTCGTTCGCATACAAATACAGATACACATACATAATGGAAAACATTACCGTATTGTAGCTTCTTCACACAGGCTTTGCTTGTCATTCCTCCATAAACTTGTGACATTTACCATGATGTCCAATTACTATTTTATGCGCAGAGGTGCAACAATAAAAACTAGTTGAGACAACAACTACCGCTCCTTTCTACATTCAATGTATATACACACAGAATACAAACCTCCCGAAAAATAATTGCTTTTCTTGTCTTATCAACCATCCCAAAAACTTTGGTAGAAACAACTTACATGTATACCTACTTGTGAAAATCTTTTACTTGACAAAAATATATAAATAAATACACACGTGTCGACTCCTGTCGACTCTACAATACAATCACTATTTATGGACAAATCACCGTCTTGTATGCATTCTAAGCATAACTACTAACTATACATACAATTAAATGGTACATCATCTTCTGAAACCTTTAATCATTGCTGTCACACTTTGAGAGAATCAATTTTGTCAGTATGTTGTAAATTCCTTTCAAAGCTGATTAGTTCGAATTTTTATTTGAGATTGTAATTCACTGTCTTTCTATTCGGCCCAAATTTACAATGACAATGGCTAACCTGGTTTATAACTACATTTAAAAAAGCGTTTGCAAATTTAAGTAATTAAATATCGTAAGAACGTATCTAGGATTTGGTAGTGGAGGGTAAAGAAGTTTGACGGAGAAGAAAGACGGAGTTAACTGATTAACGCCATCTTCGCGCGAACTTATTGTTAGCTTCCCATCGACATCGACCCTTAGAATACTATTACCAAATTTGAAGCTAGTCTCAAACCGTTCGTTCTTGAGTTATCATTTACACAGACAAACCGACCTTTTATTGAATAGTGGGTTGTGACTTCTGGATAATTTCACAATTACGTTGCTATAATTTCATACTATTTATATCACTGATGTAATAAATGATTAAGCTACTAGCACTGATGCCACACTCATATTTTCATAAAAATGAGGCAAGTATGTCCATGTTATCTGCGTCATCAAAAATTAAGCATTGTTAAAAATACGCATTCTTTGTTGTTGATTTTCCTGTAAACAAGTCAGATAGTCAAAACACTTTTAGATAATTCGTTGAAAGGACAAATTACGCGATGAAAGACTCCGGGTGGAATTGGTACAACACACACAGATAATTGCAGTTGTTGATGAGGAAAAGCAAAGAAAATAAAGCTCAAAAGATCCTTTCTAGTGAATTACTTCATTTGTATGATTGAAAAAAGTGACTTTTGCGTCTTGGACCGAATTGAATTAATTACATACACAGAGCGGACAGTAACTAATCTTAATCTGCAAGGAGGAAAAGATTCTAAGAAGTCTGTCTAAATGAGTGAGCGACGGGTCGACACGTTTTTTGCAGCCCTCTGCCATTACAAAGCTGTCCTGCATAAAAGAAACGAAAGACGAGGCTAAATGTCTTAGACAAGGATTGGCGGATAATGCCAATCAACATACCAGGTCTTTTTACTCGTATAAAATCTGAATCTGTACCTGCACATTTTACCAGTAATACTTTTGTCCGTCTATTTAATTAATCAAGATCCATTACCATGAATAAGTATCTTTAGTTAGAACAACGTTTCCCCAACGGAACGCTTCACTAAAACTACATGAGCCTTTGTGTTCACAATTTCATGCTCAGGGTGCATTCAATCCTTTTCTAATTTCTGCTTAGCCATTTCACGATTATGGAATGATCTCACTCGGTCATTGTTCACGGCATAGATACACAATAGTTTGATTCTAATTATATATTGCATTGCTCAGTCAGAGTTGAAGTTGGAGCACAGAGGAATGTTGTCGGAGAATAATAATTCTTGGAAAATCAATGTTGTAATGACCTTGTACTTTGAACAGGGAACGTCGTATGAAATATTACATTATGCATTTATTAACAGGTCCAACACTATCATGTAGCAATACCAGATCCCTTTTTCTTTCTTCGGCTTCATTTATATTACAAGCATGATTTCTTTATGTATTTATGATAAGGAAATTGAATACATGAATGTGTACTCCGTGTACCTGCTATTTTTATAAGTAGCTTTTTTATTTTTAATTGAGCACATCTCAAAAAAGGATTTCCATTGCGCTACATTCACTTGTCTCATTTACATTATTATTAATTGCCAGTACAATCACCGCATAAATAATATCTAATCGTAATTGACATACATATCATTTCGCTGATATCATGGGAAAAGGTGCTTGCTTTAACAACTAAATACTCAAAATAACAAACTTTGGTGTAGATACTTGTTTTATGATTAAAAGTATTTTTATTATTCATAGAATTATTTTGAACAATAAAATAATGCCAAACAATAACTTCATTTCCTGATTTTTGTGTTTCAATGATTAATTTCATAGGTGTGTGTTGGAACAGGAAATGTTTTGAAAATGAATGTCATTGTCAACAGTATAGCTTCTCTGTAATATTAGTATATTGATTTTGAATTATGTGGCGTTGGGTAACTAAAATGAAACCATTTCAAATTAAAATTACATATTAAAATTTTTAGTCTGTCACATTTTACAAGCTTGCATTTTATTATTGTAATTTTATTGTAATTTTATTACCGTTCCACAAAGGTTAATAACATTTAAATAACTTATAATTTATAGATTAGATTACAATTACATGGCTTTTTGAAAAATAATAAAATTATCCCGTTCTAAAACCAATGTGTAAGAAATGTGTTAATCAACATGGCAATAATTTTTGCAATAAACACTGATGACAGCTTTCACAGTTACTTTGCTGGCTTTTGCGTTGACAATCTTGTTACTTTTAAGACCGAACTTGTGATGGCTTAATGCGAATCCATTTCTGTCGGTCTGTCCGCTGTAAGATCAACGCCAACGGCGGCCTTAATACTTATATTATGCAATCTTTTAGTCTTAATATTATTAATCGTATATCTTGCTGCTCATTCTTTGCATCTCGGGGAAAGTTGAAACTCCGTCCAAGTAGCGTCCTGACTGTTTCAAGTAATTGTTGATTGTTGAGGCTCATCTTTTTGAAACTGTGAGTTAAATATTAACCTTAACATTTCATAGCGTATCAATTATTTGTCGTTTCAATTTTTGAGTAGTTGTATTTTGCATTTAACATTGGAAGTACAGAATTTGGAAAAGTGAATCATCATGGCGATGGCCAATTGGTTGGATACAGGCACTCCGATTACCGACCATTTTTCTTTCAATATACCGAAAGGGTCGAAAGTTCGTATTGATTCAAAATATGGAATTTATGTTGGCTACATTGAAGTGAATCCAATTGACACCGACAACCCAAAATCCATAACTTTGGTAAAATGCAATTTAGTTGGTCCACATGGAGAAGTTCTCCCTACTGTCTTGAATACTCGGCGTTTCTTCTTGCAGGAGATACATGAAGGTAAATAATTTCTCAACTATTAGAAAATTATATACTTTGGAATTAAATCCAGCTGTCAGTTGGTATTATCATCTGCTTGTATTTCCAAATAACTAAGAATAATTGATAATAATGATGGTAATTTGTACAATTAATTGATGTTGAGTCCGCATATTATTATAGTTGCGATAATACCATCAAATGCGTCTGGTCTAAGCATCACCTACATCGTAACGTATGAGGCAGATCTAAGGGAAAAGGTAATTGCGAATATGATGTTGTTTGTTAAATTATAAATATGTTACAAAAAATTTGAATTGATATGAAATTTTGAAAATCCTTAGAGCGAGCCAAATCAAGCCGAATCGGAGCAGAATTCAACACAATAATAAGACTTAATATATTTGCATAGTCTAATTTATTGAGATACATTTTATTTTTATTTTTTGTGCCTTTGCGTAGGTCAACTCAATATTGAGATACAATTTTTTTTAAATAAATGGTAACTAATGAATTCTCCTTTAGATAACACGAATGAATATACATATACCTTAAACGTAAACATATAGGTATTTATTGTACCTAAAGCATTTCTTATTTATGATAATGAGTTTGGCAGTAACGAGGTGAACGATTTGCTTATCAATAAGTTTGGGCTTAGATAAAGCTCAGGCTTAGGCGGGGCATGATTGCATTCAGTGTTCGTTCCACTGTGAGTTGTTCAAGTTCAAGTTTGTTTCTGAATATGTCATATAAATCCAGCAAACCCTTTACTTTTCGCAACATAATGATGAATGTAACCACAGCACCTACTCTCACCGTTTACTACGTTTCAGCTGCTTCCGCAAGAATTTGATCATTCCTTCAAAAACTAAAGAAATTTTTACCACTAAGAAGAAAAGTAGAGGCAGGTCATCCTTAGCTAACAGGGCTCTTTAAAAGATGTTATTCCCTGACTGATTTGACTTTTTGTAAAAAATTATGACATAACATTTAATTACTTGATTTACCTTCGTTTTTGCAATTATTTTACCTCAATAAAATGTAATTCAATATTCAATTGATTATGCAATGGAAACTAAATAAAAATGTACTGCAATTCAATAAATTAAAAGGCGCACTCAACTAGAGCCCAATAATAATAAACACAATTTTGAATTAATTCAGCTTCAGCTTTATTTAAGTGACAAAACCATAACAATCAGAATCAGTACATAATTTAACATTACCAATGTAAGTATTTAGTAACATCTCCAGGTCCAGGAAACGGATGACGGTCTACCAGTTCAGGCAATAGTCCTAAGTCGTGACCTAGCTTCGAACCTGTGATATTATTTCACATTGGCTTAATTAGATAATACACTCATCTATAGATATAGGTATATGGTTCCAATTATACATCACATTAATTAACTTTAAAATGTAGGGATGACTGTAGCCACATACAAAAACTTCAACATATGGCTATTTATCACCCCACTATTGTAATTGATATTGGGAGATGTATTAGCAAAATGAATTAATCTTAAACTTTGCCGCCTTTTCTCTCATTCAAATTTTAATAAAAAATTTCATTCAATTACATAACTTACTTCGTTCTTGTAGAAATTTTTTAATGGTTCCACCACTCTACCAGCCTCACGAAGTTTTCCTATATGACCAGAATCGAGATGATGTGTTTCAATTGTGTCAGCCTTTCCCGAAACCATTAGAGAAGCAGATTCAATTAAATCTGGTCTTAGCGTGCCTTGTCCTAAAACTGTCTTCAGGGTTTAGGTGCAAGGATGATATCGCATTTTCAGCAACCTTGAACAAAATTATTTACACAATCATTCATTATCATGTATTCCTTGACACAGTTGACAAGTGGATTGATGAATTCAAAAGCTCAGACTATTCTTACTTGCATAAAAACATCGCCGATGATTTTTCGCTTTTCTTCAGGGTCTGTCCCAAATGAAAGTTGTTTGGAAGGGATCAATTTATTTGGATTACTGTAGTCAATTGAGACATTGGTTGTGCCCACATAAAATAAATACGACGCTTCAACAACTAGAAAAAGAAAACACATTTAATTGTAACATTCATACCGCAAATATCGGCAATTTATTGCAAATAAAAATCAATATCTACTTACCTTGTATTTTAAGACCTAATCTACTCAGACATCAGACTGTTCCACAATCACTTTCATTTTTCTCAGAAAGCCATTATCAACCAGAACAGCTATTATCTATGTGACAGAAAAAAGACAGTTAAAAATCCCGGTGCCGCTTCTATTTTTAATTCAATTCAAGTACACTATACATAAATGTGAAATGACACTTCTACATCTATTTATGATTTAAAAAACATATATATATATATACTAAACTATATTTTAAAATATTTCTTGCTTGTAAGTATAAATAAATTAATGCTGAAGAATAATTGAATAATTCTCACCTAAGTATTACTCTCACCGTAAATCCAGGTATTGAATAATTAATATGTCAATTATGACCAAAATTGTTCACTGGACAACAATCAATGTTTTCGGAAATCGCGCGTTAGCAATGGCAGTGTGTTGTAGAAGCGAAGAACAAAGTTTGTCCGTGTCTTAAATATCGGCGTTTCTTCTTGGAGGAGATACGAAGGTAGTTTAGCGAAGACTAAAATAACGAATGCTCCTGTTGTAAGTACACTACCTATGCCTATAAGAGCAAAGGAAGTATACGGGTATGGCCTTATAGGCTTCTTCAATGTGATCAGAAAACCATAGAGGAAACACCAACTTCAAAATTTTAATTGGAAAACATCTTATAGAGCCCAAAAAGTTAGCTGAAGAGTGATTAGACCATTTTTGAATATTTAATTGTTGAGTGCTTCATAATTTGGTGGAAACTCCCGTATTCGGCGCCCAAACACAAAGCGGGCTGTGAACTTGATGACGTCAAGCGTGACGTATTCCACTTCATTTGCCACACTTAATACACACAGTCTCAAGTTGAGCTTTACTCTATGGTAGGGACACCAAATTCGTCTCACGGCCGTCACCTGACTACGTATGTTATTTTAACACGAAGGAAATTAAATCATTTCTTAACTATCAAGTATTAGAAATTATATAATTAGATCCAGCCTCTATATTTGGTCGATTTTGTTACTGAGGAAATAGAAACAATATTTCATTATTCCTAAGCTTTCGCATTATGTTGGTTGCCCCTAATTATCGAATTCAATAGCAAATAGAAACAATTTTTCATTATTCTTATGCCTATGAGCAGTATAGAGAGTAGAGAGCATTGGTCACAATCTTCCAATTATTTTCGAAGAAACGTCATAAAGCCGAATAATATTTACTTAGAAGCTAGCCGTTTCTATTAGCTGTTATTTTTTAGATGGATGAGTGCATTAAGGATTTTTGTATCAAAAGGGCATGAAGTGATTGATCGATTGACCCCATCTTCACATTTAACCTCACACTGGCTGGACATCAGCACTACATGTTACACGTACCAAGATTGAATGTATTATCTTACCCCGTTCTTGTATATACAGACAGAAGGACCGACAACAGACAGACAGAGTGTTCCTATATAAAAATCTTATTATGTTTAACAATTAGTAAATATTTAGGCTTTTATAAAGATCTGTGCATGTTTGAAAGACAGTTCATTTTAATTACATTAATTTTCCTTTGCTTTTCCGTGAGTCTTTTCTCTCCCTTTTTCTTTTTGTCACGGTGGATTAGAGTCTTTTGGTAGTAATAATGGCTATAGTAGGTTGACATGTTTTGACTGGGGTGGCTTTGACTCTGTTTTCTCTGTCTCTCTCTCTCTTTCTCTCTTAACTGAAAATCTAACTGATGGTGAGTGCTTAAAATGAACATGAAGAAAATGACAAGGTTAGGATTGAATCCAATCTAAATGTAAAATACGGCTGGGAAGTGTGTTTTCGTAGAGTGAAAGGAGGACAGACAAGGGTCTTGTAGAATTAGAAATCGTCGTCATTGTCGTCGTCGTCGAGTGCAGAAATATCGTGTGATGTGATGAGCGTTGTAATTAGCTTCATTTGGAAGATCTCAACTCGCAGTCAGTCAGTTGGGTCGTCGTCAGTCAACCAGTTCTCTCCCACTTTTCTTTTTTCTCTCATCAGCAGCAGCAACGAACGCAATATTATACGCTCTGCAATGCGTTTAGGATCTGAAGTAGACTTACTTAGAGAGCCATGTCAATCTTAAATTGAGTTTTGTATTAAAAACTATACGTAAAGACGAGGACATCTTTTTAACCCTTTAATTCATCCTTGCGGAATGAAAACGAGACACTAGACGCTCAACAGACTAACACTACTAGTAAAACAAGACACTTTTCTTTAGAAATATGGAAATAAACACAGCAATAAACTCTAACAAGGTCTTTCCCCCTTGATACACTTTAATGATGACACAAGCAATGAAACTTGTCCTTGTGTATCATAAAACAAATTTATTTGTTCCTAAAGCCTTTCATCGGGGGTTACACGAAAGGATTCCAAAGTTCCTCTTTAACAACTTAATTTACTTTCATGAATAGAAACAATACAAAGAAACACTAACGAAATTCTTCGTTTCTGCGATGTAATTACTTTTCGAGTTATTTGAAAAGTAAAAATGCCAAATATCTGAAATATCATTTATTTTGTTGGCTGACAATAGTAAGTGCAGTAAATTAAATCTTACGATTCTTAGTGCTAGAAAATGGCTACTGGAAATATAATTAAGATGTTTACATTAAATAACTGCAGTTGAAATAATTTCCGAGGAATTCTGTTCACACTATTTTTATTTTTAGTTTACATTTAGGTAGAGAATGAAATAATAATATTATAATCTGGAGAAATCTAAAATTGATTGTTACTATTCTTCAGTACAAAGAAATTATGCTGAAGATCGTCCATACTTATAAATAAATACTCAATTGACGTATACATGTAGTATGCATTTTTATAAATACATTTTGTGTAGGCGTTAAGTTGGGTGAATGAAATTATGCACAGTAGCAAAATCCTTTTACAGTCCAAAAGTTTGAGAATTTAATAATAAGGTCGAATGTTAAATCTTATTTTACCGTCGTATTCGTCAGAAAATTATCCATATACTACTTAAATACTCATTCCACATGGCATACATTTTTGAAAATAGATATTGTGTAGGCGTTGGTTGAATGAAGTTATGCACAGTAGCAAAATCCATATTATAGCCAAGTAGTTAGAGCATTTAATAAACTCGAATTTTAAATCTCATTGTAGTCTACGTCATATTCGTCATGAGTATCAATTTTTTGCATGTTTTAACTTAAGAGGAATATTTTTTACCATGTTTACAACAAGACAACAATATAATATTTGTTTCTATGGATGGATGGATGGATAATTTGTTTTTACAAATGTGTTTTACATAAGAATCTATCATGAGATCATATAATGAATACAACGCATGGAGTCGCACATGAATTATGTTTGATAATGTAATAAGGAACCTACGCAAAATAGAAATAACGACGCAGAATTATTAGACATCAATAATAATACGATCTCTACGAGCAAAAATGTTTAGGTATATGAGCAGACAGTATAGACGGATGTGGGATCTAAGCGAAGCGTTTTGTACACACAACGCATGTACGTCAGTACAATGGAAATAAAACAAGTTCTGAAATTAATTGATTTCCTTTTCAATCATATTGCACAACCCACACAGTAATATTATATTTAGATTCCATTCATGAATGGCTATGAGGACTAGCAGAGATCATTAGATGAATGTGAACGATATCTAATTTCATCAATTCTTATTATTAACAAAAGATATTTTAATGGTTTATATAACTCTCATTCCAGTCCAGATGCCATTCAATTATGATTCTATATTAAATATTTACAATGATATCTTCATTACACGAAGAACTGATGCACGTAGACACAAGAATAAACATTTCAATATATATTTCATTTGTAATAGGTATATTATGACTCTGAAAATTCGTCATGTGGATATTAAAATGCCATTTCTAGGACATGTATAACAAAACTATTGACTATATTAGAACTATTTCGTGTAGAAAGTTCAAAAAACAAGATCGCTTTCATTAGAACTAGGTAACACTGTAGATCATACTTTCTAAAGTGAAAGGTCACTTAATTTTAAAATTTCATGTTAGAGCACGATCAATTACTGACACTGATGTAAAAAATAATGACAAAACAACATTTTTCTGTTTACAATGGCTTATTGTAGCAGATAGCTCACTTTTGGCCTACAAATTGGGTATTTTCTTATCACTAATTGGTATCATTTGAGAGTATTGGGTAATAATGATAATGAAAATTGGGAAAACAATCAAATGCATGACTTTATTTTACGCATTGTAGTTTTTGCTCAGTTTATAAACTTAATGAGATACAATGGCGCACGTAATGTGCGTTCTTGAATCAACATTGCATCAACTCAACAAGATGCACCATTACTTTAGTGAACCTTTGCTTTAAACCTGGTATTACAGCATTACTATTACTTTTTGTTATCGCATCGTATGTATGATTCGTTATAAAATGACAAGCCACTTATAAATAAATCAATTCGTTATATAATATATATATTTATTATATACTTATTAATATATATATATTAATAATTAATTAGTATATTATTCCTTGTAAAGCTAAGGTCAATCAGATGAACTCAGGAAAAGAACAACGCGTAATATGAAAGTATTTTCTCTTGGCCGCCGTTATTGTTTGATCAATAGTAAAATGTATTTTCCATCCAATTTGGACTCCGGTATGGCAGATGTGAATGGCAATTTTGGCAATGGTATGAGTGAAATAATAATATACCTAATCAGCATCATGCAAGCAGACAATTCAGTCTCAAAAATAACCCAGTATAAGCTGCATATTATTCATATGACATGATATCAGTCTGGTAGCTATTTCAGTGACCACTCGCTACTACACACTTTTCATGCAAGGAGACATTTCACCATTCACCTACATCATTGTACCTATCGTCTCACACTATTATATCTACATCATTGTACATATCTGTTAAATAGTGCACAAAGAGTGCGTTTAGTCTCAGATGTAACATGTTCAGTATAGTAAATGTGTGTTTACCGAGTTCATGTAAAATTACACTGTTTTAGCTGACCAGGTGACCAGGCTACTTGATTTTTTATGTTCAATTATTTCACACGAACATTACGATGAAGCATGAAAAATGTTCGTCTGTTGATGTCTGCTAGGATTCCACTCTCTTATGAAACATTTTACTTGTCTTAGTAATATGTGACCCAGTAAGCGAAATGCAAGCAAGTTGACGAAATCTTGAAATCGAGTTATACACCAGATAAATATCTACAAAAAGGAATCTTTCGAA
>JABASD010005644.1:0-11964 GCA_019776165.1 Pogonognathellus flavescens
TATTGATTTACAAATAGACATTTTAAGAAAAAACCTTTAAATATTTAATGTGGGCATTTGCCACTCCTTGATTCCATACATAATGCAAAGAATGCATTGTAATTGACGCAACAATAATGCCTATAAAATTGCAATTTTTAAATAATGGTTAAAAATGTGCTAAAAAATTCACCGTATGCAGCTGCATGCAGAGATAATAAATAATCATTGCTTCTTTACCTGATAAGGTACTCTAAGATATATAAATCGTGTTTGAGGGATACAGCTACAACCACACAAGCATTGTGTTGATATACAATGTATAAGTTGTTACCCATGCCATACTTAACTACGTAAATGAATTTGTTCTTCAAGATTTACATAGCATCTCCACTAATCCAATGTGTAGTAAGATATACTGTAATAATATTATTATTGCTGCCTAATGCCCAATTAAGACATAGCTCCAGTGGAAACCTTATTCCCAAGAATCTGATTCGTTGTTAGAACTGTTGGTTGTGCAGTAACCACGTATAAAACCCACAGTTCCATTTCTACAGTGCAATTCAAAGTCAAAGTAGACATAATAGATGGATATCTTTTGCGTGCCGTAATAAAACAGGCATGGTATCTTGTGGTGGAGATGAGAGTTCAGCTTATTGTAAGAGTAGTCTTAAAAAGCAACCTCTAATAGATTTACGTAATAAGGAACACGGTGGACTTGGTCTGCATTAAAAAAGAGGATTTGTTATTCAGTTTTAATACAAGGACGTTTGCAAAAATTACACTACATTGGTAATAGGTACCTCCATATCCTTATGTTACATGCTGATTAAAATTTATCCAAACCTGTTTTCCCGTCTTTTCTGCACAGACAATATCAACTACTTTAGGTACACTTTTCGTTTTGTACGTGGAAGTTCAACTTCTTCAAATGTCTCATCGCTAAATTCGTAATCGCAATAAATGATACCATTGCATTGCCGTTTGGCATATTGCAAATTAAATTACAGTCATTATTGCACAGATTCAATGTTGAATGAATTCAATTTCAAATTGATTCTGCTATTCATGAAATAAGTAAGTGTAACGGTTTTAAAGGTAGATTTGTGACCAACATTCAGTTAGGTGTCATTTTTATTCATTTATTTAGTATATCTCTGCAGGGCATGTACTCTCTTCGTGTATAAGAGAGGTTCAAGATGACGTGTGTACATAAAGCTATGTGCCACGACTCAAATAAATGTCAAATAGAATTACAACAATATATTATACGTGTGTAGGTTTAAATGTACTTCAATATAAGAAAAACTAAAATTACATTGTTGTAGAACTAATATGACAGAAGTGAATTGGAAGTAAAGTGTACACTTACATTGACGTATTAAGAAGCGTTATTTAACTAGACACAGACAAATTGCAACAAAAATGAAACCCGAAGTCTATTGCAAAAGTAATAAAGATAGACTACTGTAATTCTGCGTTTTGTGTGTGTATTACAAAAACTGTAAAATATACCAGTTTATATAATATATTGCATCATGTTAAATGTATTGTTCATAAAACTGTTTTGTGTTCTTTTTTGTATAAATTCATGTTCATGTTTCATTGAATATATTTACTCTGAAACTATGTTTCGGATCGGTAAGGTTTTTTTATAAATGGTAAAATAATATAATGGCAGTGATACAATTTTTGAGGGGAAATCGGGTTTAAGATACTAATCAATCATTTTTACATTACACAAACTACCAATATTTCTCCCTTCTCTGTATTACTTCTACAAATGTTCAAATAAAGACATACCTGAATTTCACTATGAAAACCATTTGAATCAACAGATTTAATCATAGCACTAACACAAATTATATTCTAACTAATGCAAACACGGATTAACACTTGAAATTGAAGAAAATTTTAACAAAAATAAAATAAATACATACGCTACTAATTCATTTCATACCAAATATAGCAACATTTGTGAAATACTAAACTGTTTTCTAATTAAGGTTGACTTTGGAAACTATTATTTAAATAGAGTAGTACAGATTGTAGAAATAATGATAATTTTTCAACATCCTAAAACTCTAAATTCAATTCCTGACCATCCTTATAGCAATTAAGTTTTATAAGTAACTTTACCACAACTTTAACCTGTAGGTCATTGCAATTACCTTTGCAGGGATCCTTAGCACAGAAACATATTGAAAATTTAAAAAAACACTGTGATAAAAAAATTCATATTTTGTATGAAAGGAACTGTCAAACTATATTTAGACGCTGTACACACATGGAAGATGAAATCTGCCTCAAATCCCTACACCACGTATACGTTGTTACTTTGTCTCAAGTTCTAATGATTCCATCTTCTTTCACATAGGGACAAATCAGGTCGACTGAAATGTGATAGGAGCAAATTAATCCATACAAGGATCCTAATTACAGTAATAACTTGCTGTTTGTAACTTAACAATGCATATCATTACAAATATCTTGTACAATGTGCAATAATATAAACATGTATTATTACATGACTATAATCCGCCTTTAATCAACAATCTCAGAAATAGGCACTCAAGTCTGTAAATAACTATGACCATCATCTTAAAATGCAAAATCCGTGTAATTTTAAAAATTAATTAATTTGATGAAAAGTACCAATAAATAGTTCAATCATGTAAATACTATATCATATATTTCCAGTAATGTTTTGTAACAGAATTTGGGTATGAAGCGTGTACGGTAATGCAGTAGTGTGTTATTATTTTGTGGCGTAGTTAACACAGCAGAGATATACCTACCCAGTTACAGTTTGCATTACATCCTGTTTTAAAGAGTAAAGACAATAATCGCATATAGACCTGAGAGTAGTATTCCATCATTATTATTGTAGCATAACAAAACAGAACGAATATTATAGCTTGAATAAACCATTACTGTTTACCGTGTGCATTGTCATGTCATGGGATTTCAAAGAGTGTAGCGTGTACCTACTTCTCTGTGCATTGTATTATTGTGAACTGTATTGTCAATTTCTTGACTGTTTGCTTTATTCTGTTAGGTATTATAGGTACTGTGATATTCAGTGTTTACTGATGTTCTTGTGCAGGATCAAATACATAACACAACACAATGAAGCATGCATTTGAGTTTTGCGTCGAATGCAAATGCAAGATAGTGTATGTACGTGTAGTGTAAGTGACCGTAAGTTCAACAGGTAGTAGGGGAAGGGGATCGCTGCAATAATAATAATATGCTACTTAGAACGTACAGAGACTACATGTAGTTGAGTGAGCTGCAGCTGGCACGACTATTACTATGGTGCAATTCTTTTCGGGAATGTATTCCATCAGCAATTTAAAGTTTTAAAATCCGATTTCTTACCGTCCAAACGAAGAATCGACTCCAGAGTATTGTCCTCGTTATCCGAGACCGTCTCCATCCCATTTCTTGTATCACTTAACCCATTGGTTTACTCGTCATGGCACTAAATTAACTCAAAATTCACTTATCAAAATGAAATTTCAGACTTGTCAGATCACTTGTCCTGTGCTAGTGCTCAGGGCACCGTACAGAAAACAACTACCTGCGATGTGATCATCTTCTTCGGTATCCTCTTCTCACACACATTTACCATAAACCTATGCCCTCCATCTCACCACAAACAAACTCGCATACCGTCTCCACTTTTACACCTGGCTAACTGCAGATGGCCAGGTAATTTCATTACAGACACTTGCAGACCTTTCATGCATGCATTAACATTGCCTGTATATATGCATTGCTTGACATTTGCAGAAAAGCAGAGGCCGAGATTATGCAAATAATCATGCACAGCAATGTTATGACATTCTGAGAGTACTACTGCATGTAGTTGCATCTGTAATGCACAGTCATACAATGCATTCCATGTATGTGGAAGTTTACAACATATTTATTATTTTAAGTAATTAACTTTTTACATTACAACCTGCATGACTCAACTTTTAAATCACATATAAATATAATACAATTCTTTAACTGTAAATCTGCTTTCAAAACTAAGCAATACAACGATAAATTGAAATTTTACTACCCCCAGTCACAAATTTAACCGGTTGTAATTATATAGGAATATAGGTGTCTCTATGAAAATAATTAAGGTCGTTTTGGCATACAAAATTTACACCCGTCTCGATACCCGGGCATGAATTGCTTTTACATTCTTACAATAATATGTGTACGGTAACCAGTCCCATTTTACAATAAGTACACAAAGGCTATTAAATTTAAGTGTGTCTTTAAGCTTACGTTAATATTTTCATTCTTTAACTTCATTGCATTCTCGGTTGCATGGTCAGATCCTAAACTGACCATTTTCTTACGTTACAATTATAATATTAATAATACATTTTAACCGTAAGGTTGGTGTGAAGACATTGATGTTTTACTAGTTATATTCTATTACTGCTTTAGAATGAAGTACTCATGTCTGCAAAAAACTTTAGTACATCTTCAGAACATTTCTTCCTTGCTTCAGCAATTGTATCACCAGCCCCAATTAGAACCGCAGGTGGTTCCACGGTAATCTGAACAAGACACTGATATTGATTTGTAGACGTTATTTCGTCCAGTTCAATATACATAGCTTTGAAATTATGTTCAGCTTCTAAAGCATTCACAACTTGTTCCGGATTTTCGGTTGAAAATGTCGGATCCTGCAATTAGAAAATACATTGAAACGATTTCATTATGGTTGTCGCATTTAAGTGCGTATAGACAAAATAATTCAGTAAAAAATATACCTTGATAGAGGTTAATGTATTTCCTGCTAAGCCCCAATGTATTTTGTAAAGCTGAACTATTTTCTCGATATTATTCTTATTTGGTAAACCTTTTCTATGTTTAGTAACATGAAGAGAATTGATTTGCTCCACTATTTTATCGTCATCGTCATCGTATGCGTGTGTATTGGCCGTTTCCAGAGGTAGAGAACGAAGACGTTCTGCCATCATATGGGCTGCCACCCTTTTAGCTAATTTTTTTGATTTACCTTTCCCAATTTCAACGAACTGATCACCAACTCTGCATGCTATTGCAAACTGCCTTTCATGCGGCAATCCCTCTTCTGAGTCTACCTATAAAAATATATTCCAAAATTCAATTTATTTCAATTTACAGATAATATTAAATAACAGTATCCGTTTGGAACACCCTGAGTATGTTGAGATTAACCTATTTGGATAAATACAGTTGGTTTAGGATTCAGAAATGCCTTACATCGTAACTTGGCGGAGGATATTTCATTTTCATGCAGAGTTCTTGTAGAACTCCGACCGGGTTTCCTCCCACGTCAGTGTCATTTCCTAATTTCAGTTCTTCATCCAAACCTGGATTGGCTCCTCCATTCATACCATATAAATCCGTCGGTGTGATGTTCATAGCACGAAGCATAGCTCGGGCGGTGTTGTGTTTAGCTTCTTTTTTAGACCTTCCAGTACCCGTTTCTGCAAAAATGTATTTCATACACATTAGTTTCGGTTAAATACCTCTCGTTCTGATATTTAATACGAAAAAGACACCAGGAGTTGTCCAAGGTACGCTTGGAAATTTTTTGCAATCACGCCCAAATTAGGATAGCAGTCGTTCCTTAAAGCAAAGCTAAACTGAAAAGGTCTAACTTACATAGGTGCATCATTTTAAATACACATATTAAATAAATTCCAATCCTTGACAATTCATTTAAGACGATAAGTCATAATACGAATACATAGATACGCAATATCGGATAGTAATCTTTAAAGTGAAGAAGTATAATACCGATGCAAATTGCTAATCAAATGATTTTTTCAAAGACTGTTTCAATTTCTTCCTTATATACAAATAATTTGAGGATTTATTTTACTTCCAATTTATGTTGGAAATTTTTATAAATTCCTGTCTACCCATTCTGGCAAATTGGTGTATTTAAAATTTGAAAAGCCTACATAAGCTTATTACTATCCGTAACTCCAACGGATAATGGTTTAAGAAATGCTAGTATTACCATTACATAGTTTTACAAGTCATTAACGTCATAATTGATATTATATATCGATAACTCTTCACAATAATGTGAGACAAGATTATTGGGCGTTTCAAACACATTACCATTGCTATACAATTAATATTGAGGGTGAAAGACCGAAGGAGAAAATTTGAAACATGTTTAGGTTTAGAGAGGTTGCAGAGTTAATATTGAAAGTTCACCTTCTAAAGCCCTTCCATTGTACTCCAGTGTCAATCGGTACTGGAAGATTGGTTCATGAACTGCTCCCTCCACTTGTAGTAATTCATACTTAGGGCTAATATTATTTCTAGTACAAATTTCATGCAGCCAGGATACTGGCGTTTTGTTGGCGACAGATTGATCCATCACTAAAGAGGCTCAAATTAGTACTTTATTCAGTACACACTGTTATCCGGATTCAGTTTTAGCGCTCAATCCAGCTGAACATCATGATATCTTCCCATGCATTAGCCCCGCACCGTCCTGCACTTCCGTCCATGTAAAAAACCGTCTCGTCTAAGATAAATCAATTATATAACGCTGTATTTCTGTAATAATGCTTCATGTAAAGTATTGCTACTATATAAAAATGAGACATAAAACATAATTTAATGTTTATAAGCATAAAAATAATTATATTATTGCCTAAAAGGAATCGAAGCAAATAAGCAGATCATGCACCGCTTATTTGTGTGTGCAGTTGTAACCTAAGAAAAATACAGCATAAATAGAACGGTAATGTACCTACGATTACAATCCTACATAAAAGCTTAAACCCTTATTACAACATCAGTATAGAGAAAAATGCGAATAAAAAAGATTTTGAGACGTGCAAATATTTAGTTCTAGATCTCGATGAGTATTTATGGTCCATAATAAAAGAACAAGAGCTGCATGCAAGGTTGACTTAGCTGGGAGGGTCATCTCTATAGAAACGTTGAAACATCTAACACAAAACAAACCTTGCCGTATATAAACCATGCAATGTAAATGAAAGAAAGCCAAAGCATAAAGTTACGGCAGTACATAATTTCTCAAGAGAAAATCAAAGCCGAGTTTATTTGTTCAGTCATGTGTAGCTGCACTGTGAAGAAGGAATAGTAATTATATGTTTGTATTTGTCAGACTTCTGTTTAAAAATATATTTAAGCATCAAAAATTCCAGCATTCTAAATTAATATTTAGAAATTAAGAGAAGGATATAATTAGCTTAATTAAAGTGTACTTTGGGCTACATTTTTCATTCGAGGACTGTTACGTGATGTGATTATTCAGTTTCTTGCACACAAGTTTTCATAAACTGGAGGCATGGAGGTATTATATTGTAACCAACAAATTAGGATTCCTGTGAACCTACCAGGAATTTTGAAAAATTACACAAAATCTGCGATAAGGACTGAACCATCAGATTTGCTTGTTTGGAGTGTTGCTTACTTCCGCAGTATGGCAAAAGGAGAAATCCCACCTGTGAAGGAGAGAATGGAAAATGTGGATAGTTGCGACACAGCCACCGAAGGACTGACTGTGGGCCTTCTACAAATCCTTAATAAGCAGGTACTTGGCTAAAAGAAAAGTCGATACTACATGACACATTAAATTTTGTTTTTGATAAACATTTCAATTGGGTCATTTTGTCAAGTTCAGTTGGCCAACAAGGCTACAGTTAGTATGAATGAGGTCAAAGAGAAATGGAAGGGAATCTGTATGAAGGAGAATGTAATTGACAAATTGCATCAAAGAATTAACTGGGATAGCCAGTTAATAAATGAAGATATCGAATGGAAGCAGATGCTTCCCATTCTTTGCACTTTGGTTGGAAAGGTACATTCCATCTGTAAATATTATTTTAAACATCGAGATGGAATAATTTAAAAATTAATTACGATGTTAATTATTTGCGTTTGGTATTTATTTATGTGTGATTTATTTTTTCTGGTTTGTAGAACATGAATGAGAATATGACGATTGTATGCCAGGTTCTAAGTAAAGAGCTTCCTGGGTGTGAGCCTTATATGAAGTGGGAAGATTTCTGGGAAGCCTATAACATTTTAGTTGAATTCGACGGCACTATCGACGATGCATCGGTTGAAAATGTGAAAAACTATTTGACACCTATTGCGATGTCAAATGATAACCAAATTGGACCTCAGGATTTCAATAACAAAAAATGTCCACCTCTTTACTGACATTGACATTTAAGTCTTGTAACTAAATATAAACACATTCATTTGCAAGAAAAAATTGGTGGAAAATTAATTTTTTCCAAAACAATAACATACCATTAGTTACACCTTTGGCTTATGTGATATTATCATTTTTAATGTGTAGGCGCAAATTCTTCAGTTCCTTTACTTCTACGCTTCTATGCAATTTATCTAAAGGAAGTCGCAGAGCGAAAATAGTTAATTGCACTATTATAAATATGTAGTAAATATGAAGAAACTATTTTTATTTCCAAATTTTTATGAGTTAGTTAGTGTCACTTAAAAACAGTGTCAGTGTATAGTGTGTATGGAAACATTGTGACAATCTTGCAGTGGTAGGTAGATTTTTAACTTATGTAATAATATGATCTGTGTGTTGTACCTGAGCTTATAATAATAATTGTTCTCATTACAACGACCTTTTGTTCCAACTGCTGTTTTTTATGTACACACATGTACTTACATATATTATTATTATAGGTAAGTCAAAATGCAAATTTTTATTGCATTTTTATAGTGCAATAATACATACCTACAATATACTTATGTAGGTATATAGCCACCTACTCAAAATTACAGGGACTGCTTGCAATGCAAATGCTACAATGATCTTATGATTTTGTACGAATAATAATTGTCTATAAACATACTACTTATATATATTCTTTCACGGTGCCGCTATTTGATATTCATGCATTCACGCTCATAGATGTAAAGTTGGTTTGCTACAGTGTAGCCTAAACGATTTGTAACGAACGGAACGAATATTAAATAATTGGTTTTGAATTGCAAATAAAGCATAATATGAAAACATATTTGTATCTCTCTAAGTGATTGTTTCTCTCATTAAGAGGATATGACATTCTAATCTTCATCCGCGTGAGACGAACGTTGTAAGATTCTTCCATGTTCTGAATGTAACATTAATCTTATATGGCTTTTGCTTGAAACCATTTTTTATATATCTAAAATAGTTACAATAGGTGTATCATAATTATTGTAACATATCTAAACATAAATAGGTAGTTGCCTACGAGTTACTACACTTGAACTATTTTGCTAGTTGCTGCTCTTGCCTACCTATCCATCAACTTCTTGGGTTCAATGTCAAAAGATTTGCATACATTCTTGCACCTATATCCTTTACCAAATGTGTTTGACCTTTAATGGTGCTATACAGATGATATACAGAAAAGGAATCATTTTTCATGTGCTTAGTGAAAGTATACTATAAACCAGTTATTTTATTATGTTTTTATTTATTTTATTATTCTTTACTTGTTTACTAATACAGTAATAAACCAAACAAATCGAAAAAATTGATACGACATAATATAAACAGATTAATGTGAGTTGTGGATGAACGGCATTCTAAGATTGATTAATATGCAATACAATGCAATATTCCAAAATTAAATTATGCCTGCGTATGTTACGGTCAGTATTGACTATATAAATAAATGCATACTCGTCTATCAAAGACAAACTAATTTAGTCTTAAGTTTGATCTTCATCAGAAACTTATTATCTGTATAAATCACAATTTTTTCGGTTTAATCTGCAAATTGATCCATTGATATGCATAATATACTGTATAATGGCCATACTGATTGTAACATATAAATAGGTATAATTATCACACTTATTACAATCAGCAACAATACAAAAGACAAGTAGTAATAATAATCGCGTGTCCCATAATAATCCTTAATGATCGATGTCAAATAATATTCTCAAATGGGGGTTTGATGTGAAATATATTGTTATATTTATTGCAACATATATTATTTCATCATTTAATTTTGAGACTGAAATATTTTACAATAGCTATAATTTTTTTCTAAAACATGTTCATTTCTGGGCATCTACATAAGAGATCATTGCATGAGAAAATCTCCTATGTGGGAATTCTTTACAACGTCGTAAATGTCTGTATAATATAAGTAAAATTAAAATCAATATGATGTGACACAAGCAATGATACCAATCTTTAAATAAGAGAATAATATGCAGACAAGCCTAATACTTGTCTCAAACATGAAAGAAAACTGTAAGTTTAATAGTAGAAATAAAGTACGCAACACGAAAATCGATGTGATAAAAATGGAAAATGTGCCAGTGCAAGACAAAATAAAGCTGTTGAAGCCGTAGAAAATTAAACGTGTAACTATGCAAGAAATATGAACGCATTGTCTGTTAATAAAAGTATTAACATTCATTGTCAATTATTGAATTAGGTACCTCATTAATTCTGGATCATACTATGCATGAAGTAATACTATTAATAATTTCTTATGAGTTTGCATATTAGGAAAGACATTAATAATTGTCTAAATTCTTTGATAAGTACTTTGTTTTTCTAGTAACTTTGTTATAACATTTTTTTTTATAGTAGTATATTATCTGCCATACTACATACTTAGGTAGGTAGTAGTAAGTAGGTACTTAAAGTTTTACATTATAATAAAAGATACGCTGTAGTATAATTGATTTCATAATGTCTAAAATATGCCAATTCAAGCAGTTATTAGAACTGTTGGTAATATCAATTTAGAGAGTACAAATAAACAACTTATTAATATACTTCTGTTTGAATAACCAGCTACTTAATACAGTCTAACTATAAATAATCAACCAAAATATAATTGCGACTATACATTGTGCTCAAAAAGCATTGCAGATTTCGCCATTCTGCTATTTTTTATAGTCACCATATTAAAGATACATAGAACGTGAACAATAGAAAGATTAGATGCTCCAAAATAAAAAAAGTACTTTGCATATCTCAAGATTTTTCACTAAATTGTAAAATCTGTTAATTGGGCTACGAATATAAAACCTGAAAAGTTTTTATTACTACATGGGCAGGACCCATTCATATAATTTGGAAGAAAAATAAACCGTTCACATACAACTACAAACTACTGTACAATATTTTTACTATGTTGTCAAGAAGAACAATTAGTAATTAGCAGTAGTAAGCCTTAACTGAAATATAAGAAATTAAATTTATCTAGGGTGTATATTATGTATAATACTTAATGTAACTTAGGCAAATTGGTACCCATTTAAATAGTAAATTAAATACATTTCTACTGTAATTGTCACAAAAGAAAAAACGTAGCAAAACCAGTAACCTGTGAACATTCTTTTATGACATCCACATAAAGTTTTCAGCTTTGTGTGCTTTAGTATTTCAACACAAGTCTTATTTGCTTTAACCAAATCAAGGCACCACTGTAATACACTGACAGACGGACAGACAGCAAAAAATATTTAATACACATATGAGGTAGGTGTAGGTCTATGCAAATATGCAGATGCTAGATCGTAATTTATGATTAAAACTTCCCAGAAAAGTATAATGCATTTTTTATAGGTTAAGCAAGCAGTTTACTATTATTAAGCGAAGTACTGCAACATGAAGAAATATTTATTAGAGATTTTAATACGTTTCTAGTAAACAAAATATCATTGCGATTCTAGTATTTATTTTTAGAGTCTCAAGTTGATATTAAATGGTATAAGTAGCTACGCGGAAACAAAATAATTATATGTATGAACACTATAATATTATGTTATTAATATGTGTAATTCCTTATACCTACAACTCTTGTTAGTGGTTTTAGCTTAGCTACTATGAAATTAAACAGACCCGAGCAACATTTTTCCGTTCCCAGAACGGGTTTTATTCGTTCTGCATAGAACGGTTCTTAGCGTCTTTTAACGCAATAAACACTATTATGGAACGAA
>JABASD010005645.1:0-11959 GCA_019776165.1 Pogonognathellus flavescens
ACAGACCGACAGACCGACAGACAGACATATCGGGTACATAAGACCTCGTGAGGTCTAAAACTGGGATAGCCAGTTCGATTTTAATAACTTTGCCTTCATTGTGATGTATTGTACAGCAGGTGTTTACTATAAGAGTTTTTGAATCTGTATTGTTTGTGTACAAACTCAAGTGGTTGAAATTTATATAAGGGACAATAAAATTAATTTCATAGTGTTACCATGCAAATGGTAACTTAAAAATAATATTGATTGTGAGATACTCATATGTAACAAAATACACCCTTCTAAGAAAAAGGTTACAATAGCTACCTCTATAGCAAAGACTTACGTACAGCTGATTCAACTTTGAGACATCCTGTAATAGGACCTATGGTCGGGTATTTATGAGAATATATTATGCTGTGATCATACCAAACAGTTACATTTTTCACTACATTTAATTTTCATAATTACATAATTCATAGTTTAGTTACTATATTACATCGTGGGTATGGTAAAGAATGCTACCACTTTATTTGGGTGTCTAGGCTCCGAAATAGTTGTTCCTGGGTACAAAATGATTCGCACAAAAATTAAACGTTAAATGATATTTTTGATATTCTTAAATTTGGTACAAGATGACATGGGGGTTGAGGGGAAAACAGTGACACTTTATTTAAGTGTCGTAGGAGGGTAATAGCGGCCTCAGAAATAATTGTCCAGCAAGTCAATTTTTAAAATTGCATTAATAATATAATCTTCTCTTTGCACGTCATGAAGAGGCGGTATTGAAATAAATTATGATACTTTGTTTGGGCTTCGTAGGGGAATATTAAATTGTGAATAAGTTTTACCGTCCAGTTACTTCAACATGCCGCATTGAGCTATTTTGTCATATTTTGTTAAATAAAATGTTTGGATGAGGACTGAAAGTATTGCAATGTACATAAAAAATATAAACTTAAATCTACATCACCTCTCAAACTGATTTCATGGCATGGTAATGCCCTACTACTGCTGGTAATCAGCAAAACTCAGTCAACACAGGGTGTAAATAAACAACGAAATTTCGTAATATTTAAACAGTGAAACCTAACAGTGCACTGGTACGAATATAAATATTTAGTAATAATTTTTATACTGTTTTTCAGTTGTTGGGATTCTACTGTTACTTAATATTGTACCGTTCAGTCTTTCTCTTTGTCCTTACTACTACATAATAAAATTTAATGTTAAGGGGTGGTAAAGTGAATTCATTGTTTCATTTTGCAGTTTGTATAAATTATAATTATAATAGACTCTGATTCAAAGCGCTAGTGAACAAGAAAATCGTTTACGCTTTTTTTAATACATATTCCATACTGGACTTTTGAATGAAAATATACATTTAAATTGCTCACAGACAGAAATTAGTATTATTTATCTTAAATGTTACATCGGAGCAATAATAAAAAGTTATGGCCCTAATACAAAAGTATAATAAATGTGGCAAATGTCATGTAGGAGTCTACAGATTGTACCCATCATCCAACTTATAGTATAACCTTCTCATGGACCACTAGAATATTTCACAAGTTTAACGTCATTATCTTACACTTTTCTTAAATTGGAGATATCAAAGGTCATGAAGTAGTTGACCAATTGATTGCATCTGTGAACTTAACCTTGACCTGGCATTTTAACAATATGTGTAGAAAATTTGAAGTCCTTAACTGACACCGTCATTGGTTTATCGTGTATTGCGTACATATAGTCAGAATGGCAGACGGACAGACATGGGACAGAGTGAAGTCGTACAAAAACTTCCTCACTCAAACTTTCACTCTCGTCAGAGAATTTTTATTTTACACGGACATGAGCTTGTTTGTGTTAATGCTGTAGCCAGTGTTCTAAGAGATATCTCGAACACTTGTGCGTATACAAATTATACGTTTACATTTTCAACAAGCAAGACAAAGGAAATGTGTATATTATGTAAGGGTTGGGTTTTAGTTATGAGTTTGCACAAACCCATAATACCTATATACATATAACACAAGTTTAATTTAAGAACAAAGACAAGAACAAATGCTGCCTCTCACTAAGTACACAAAAAGGTCAAATTCAGTGCCATTAGTGGGATTAAAAATAACTTTTATGACAATCTCCCGGCATAGTAACACGCATACATTTAGTTGGTAGAGCATTAAAGATATTAGGCTGTAAAAGAATTTCCATACTGGATATCATATGTCGGTAGGTACACAGATTTTTACGAACAGTACATTACTGTACATAACAGTACATAACATTAACAAGTCCAGCATCAAAGGAGATAAGGATAGAGTACAGAAATGAGTCGCAAATAATAAAATGCCTTCTTGGAGTTGGGGCATGCAACGTTATTGTCGCTGGATGCAACGTTCACTCCAAATCAGTTGCTAATTGCTTATAAACAGTCCATGCAAGCAAAAACGGATTTTTATAACATGTAGTATAAAAAAAGGGACGAACCAATGTCTATATGTGTAGTCTAGTTAAGTAGCGCAAGCTACTTTATAGTAATGGTGTCTACGTCTGTCCGTCCGTCCGTCTGTCCGTCAACGCTATAACTTTCGAACGGATGAACACAATTCGTTCAAACTTCCCATACGTGATCTCTGGGACACAACAAAGGTCCCATGGAAAAATGGAGTTAATCGGTGACACTTAACATTTAGTAGGGGTAGCTATTTTATATGAACGTTCTGTCTGTCTGTCTGTTCATCATGCAATTCGGTATCTAGACGCCGAATCAACTTAATTCGTTCATAGTTTGTCAAAAAAGTTGGCCACAACCATTTACAACTCATTTAAACACAATAGCTGACAAAGAAGTTTACAAATCAACAGTAAAAACTGTTATTTAGTATTGGTAATTGTGTATCTTACGCTACTTTATTACATCCGTTTTGAATGGTTTATTATTCAATGAAAACGAATGATTCACTGACTCTAGACTCTAGCTAGGAATGATTTGGAAACCCGAAACAAGTACATAATAAATATTGTGTTATACTTTTGAGCAGTAAAGTTATAAGTATGTAGGTAGGTTTTTTATTTGTTCTATAAAGACGTAGTACTGTATAGTAGCTATTCTTTGCTTAAAAATAAACTTATATATTAAAAGTAAGATTATATGTACCTAATACCTAACCTATATTGTTTTCACTTCGCTCCAACTCTGTGTGTATGATTATATTCTGCAAGCGCAGCATTTTCCAAGACTGAACTTTGCTCCTGATAAAATGAAAAATAGATTACTACTGCATGGCACTCTAATCTGATTTCTCGTGCGTTATTAATAATATATTATGTACCATCTGTATGTACTTTGCAACATATGTAAGATGGTGCAGGAAAAATATTTTTTTCTATATTATTAACAACTGAGCCAATCCCATATATATATTTCTGTTTCCGATCAAATTAATCTAAACAAATTATACTTAAAAATGTTTCAAATGTTTTAGCCGTAAAATATGCATAATATCTCATACATAATAAACCGTGTTTCAAATTCATTAACATTTTCTTCTAATTTTGGGGGTTATTAGGTTATTTTGCATGAGTATAACTTTTATCGTGCTAGTTAAAAGTTTTAATCTTCCTTCATTCATTTAAACCCAAAAAACAAAGACGAAAAAGTTGACAAAATATTGGTGTTTCATTGCAAATTCCGAAAAGGCAAAAGTGTTGTACAATAAGTCATAAAATTCACGTTTGTTTTGTTTGGAATGCAATTACTTTATTTGAAGTAATTTTAAACTCTTAGATGGCACTAATAAAGCTTTTTAGTAGTTTGGGCACTGATTTCAGCTAATGTTTACTGTCTCTGATAATTCCTTCATTTCTATTGTATTACACAATTATTCAATTTTGAAAGAAAATACGTCTTTGTTGGGTGCCTGCTCTGTAGGTATATATTAATACTTTAAATATGCTTACGATATTATTGACACAAAAGTAAAGTTCAAAAAGCAGTTTTGGTTTTCGTAACCATTGTACAATCTGACATGACGTTTGAAGAAACCCTGTCCCCCAATATTGTAAAAGAACAATTTTTTATTTAGATAGGTGGTAGATATTAGGCATTAGGCAATGTCATTATGTCAGACTTTATCTTTTAAATCTCGATTATTCAATTAAAGTAATAAACATATTCAATAGATTGATGAACCAACTTTTATGACATGTAAAGCCTTGGCCTATGCAAATAATAACGTTGAAACTATAAACATTTATAAACCAAAGTTTATATACCCCAGTACAATAAAATACGAATTTGCATTTTTTTTGGAAGCCCCACATCATATTATAGTGCCTAAATTATGAATATGAATAAACCATTTGCAACGGTCCAAGGAAGTAACGAAGCGATCATTGACACTGTGTTGTGAACTACAGGGTGAGTCAGTGTACGTGTACCATAGGAATTTACATGTATTAACTCTCACGCTGTAAGTGAGAGCAGTGCAGCAGAGCTCAACCAAAGCGATGGCATGGGTGGCTGCGCACGTACAGCGTGAGAGTTAATACATGTAAATCCCTATGGAACACGTACACCGACTCACCCTGTATGACACAGCAACACTAACTGTGATGTGGTTACGTCTACTATGATACTGTGTATATTAATAGTGACTACATGTATGAAAAACAATATTGATTTATAGAAAAATTGTAACACTGTTGGTCTCCTAATTCAAAAGTTCGCTTCAAACATAAATGAAGCTCATAGAGCAGTATTTAAACGCATTGTGTTGCTGAGGCTATATTAACACATTAGTCTAAAAGGTTAAAGGTCATAAAGGAGTTGACCAATTGACCCCATCTTCGAATTAAACCTTACATATATGATCACTGGTATGTGTACCAAATATAATCAAAATATCTCAAACCGTTCTTGAGTTATCGTGGTGAAGGACAGACAGACAGACAGACAGATTTGGTTTAAAGTAACTTCGTAACTTAATAAGCAACTCTTTAAAGTTTACTATTGTGTCGTTTTTGGTGTAGCCCACTATTTCCCAGAAAGAAATAACGAAACCCATATAAAGGGTCAGCATTTTTTCCAAAATTTCCTCGTCATGAATTGTAATCATTATATTATCAAAACCATTTTAAAAGTTTATTTTTGCGTCAAATATTTCGGAGATCCCAATTACTTACGACACTTAAATAAAGTGTCAGTACTTTCCCATCAACCCCCATGCCATATTGTACCTAAGTTTCGAATATCAAAAGTTTCATTTAAATTTTATTTCCGTGTCAATCATTTCGGAACCGGGATCCACTAATTATGAAATTATACGACACCCTAATAAAGTTTCAGCTTTCTTAACAAACCATTTTTAAACTTTGGTTTTCTTAGCTTCAAATGTTCAATGAATTTCGACTCCTTAAATATCAAAGTAATCCATCAAAGAAAGAGTGCCCCATTGGTTAAAAGTTAAATATATTTCTGTTTATGCGCACAGTTGTAACCTAAAGTTGGATTTGGGTACTTAATGTTTTGCTAATATAATAATGCCTATAATACCTGATGTATTTTCAGAACTTAATTTTGTTAATTACTTTTTTAGCGCACTAAGTATTCGGTTAATGTAAAATTCGATAAATGTTTGGTAATAAGCTGTAAAATTTTAATATTCTGTCCTATAGGAATATCGACTATCCATTCCCATATGGCTTCGTCATTGACACGATTTGTTGATGTTTTGCATCTTTAACCAAAGATCATGCTGTAAGTAGACTTATTTTTTAGTCTGTATTATTTTTTACCTCTATCTGCTATAATGCTTTCCATATAGTATTTGCATATGAATTTTTGAAGTTGGCTGATTATTTGTGTAAACAATTATTAACATTAATTGTTAAATAAGTTATTTTCCTGTGCTAAGCATCCAATAAATATATACTGCGAAAGTTTAATTTATAAAATCATTTAATTTTAGATTTCGTGGACAGAAATTTCTCCTTTCGACCTCCCTTTGAATTTGATAATATAATTAATTAAACGTAAGTATATCATACATACAAAAATACATAAACTTCTAGTTTTAATTGTACACCAATTATTTTGTACACTGTTTCATTAATTGTTTATTTCTACATTTATGATACATTTAATTTAATATCTAGGAAAAGCAACTGAACGTCGACTTCTGATCGAATGAAGCTTCAATCTACTATCTACACCACAACTCAAGTGCTCCTTCGACTTTACTCCAATCTCTTCTGATACTGTCTGATGAAATCGCAATTCGAGAAATTCAACGAGTATCACACATATTACAGGTTTATAATTTAAAATTCAGATTAAATCTGATTCTCTCATAAAGCGTATTGGAGTCATCACTGTAGATAGAGTGCCCAATAGTTTATTGTTACTATTGTCAATTTAAAAATTTGTAGTGGTTAACTGTTAGCAAATAACGTTACAACAAAGCAAAAATTTGGATTTTTCAGTTTTCGCAATTTTAAATTTTCAAATTATAGACTATAAGAAAGAAATTGACTTATTTTTTTAGAATGCCAGGTGCATCCTGATTATAACAAAATCACAAAATATGTCATTTTGTCTCAGTGCTTAGTATTTACAGTTTACATTATGACCGAAAATATCAAGTTTTTATGCGAATGAATAACCAAATTGTTTATGAACGCGATAGACTTGTGCGTTAGGATGTCCTCATAATACAGTTTATTTCCAAAAGTGCTATATTGTAATAATAATGATTCGGTTTCTTCAGATTTTATTATTGTAAGTTAACAACACAAAATAGCACCCTTCGTAAAATTATTTTACTAATTAAGGACGTGCTGAAAAGGGGGGAGTGGGGACAAGTGTCCCCTACCTATAAATTATGGGGAAAAAAGGCTGAAAACGTCTAAAAACATTTTGACGCGCGACTGCGCGCGATTTAGTTTATATTTGGGTTATTTTAAGCTAAATTTGCTCTCATTTTTTGCGGTGCGCGTGAATATGAGACTCGTGTTTGCAGCATTTAATAAGTTCCCCTCCCCAGAAAGAAATCCAGTTTTATTAAAAAAAGTGTATTGTGAACAGGCCCGTAGCCGTTAGGGATTACCATTAGGTGGGGTCACAAAAAGTTTGGGGGGGTCACAAAGTGTAAAAAAAAGATTTTTTGCAAATTTGGCCGCAAATAACCGTAAAATAATACTAATAAATAATACTGTAAAAAATTGCTAACTGTTAAAAAATGGACAATTTCATTGCAAACATTTGCCAGAGTACAGAAACTAACGGGTAGTATAAATGTCTTTAATTACAATAATATAGATGTTATAGAATGTTGTTTATGATTAGGGAAGATATTAATTTATTGCACTCACTCTTGCAGCTTTATACTTTTACAAGTCTTCTACAAACTTTTGCACTCTTTCTTCTTCACCACAAAACTTCTACGCAAGAATCTATACATGTCATCATTCCCGTTTAATAGCTTCTTAAAATCATTAATTAAGGTGCTGATTGACCCCACTCGAATGGTTTATAATGCATCTAATAGAATGATTTGCCGTAGTGCTTACGATGTCGTAAATGTTCCTTCAGCAAGTCTACAGTCAGATGTTTTCGGTATTTGTTAATTTCAATCCGCGGATCAATCTTATTTATTTGTGAGTTTTTTGTTATTCTAGAGATTTTACATTTGCCGACATGGTCGCCTAAAATAACATCATATGATGCCCTGTTTTGTATTATTTTGTGAAACAAACTCACTACCTGCTTCATTTCTAATGTATATAAACAGTGTTTTGAATTTAAAAAATACAAGTTCTTTTCTTCAGCAATATCCATTGCTTTTACAAGCGGTGCTAAGGGTACTTTAGTATCCATAACAGTATGTAAGAATAATTAAAATAACAATTACAGGAAAATTTACGCTTCCTTAATTACAAGAAATGTACACCACTCGCCTCCGTGAGTTCTTCTGACGTTCTTGATCCAGTCTCGTTAGAAATTCAGACAGCTGCATATACGGTTCATTTAGGCAGAAACTTCTACAGCATGACGCGGACACTAGGGTATTGTCCTCAAATGTAAATTTACATAAATAATCATGATACCAAATTGCAAGAATTTTTGCGAACGGGATCCATGGCATAACCATTAGAATGCAACAGACAAGATGATCCGGAAGAATTTGTTGAATATAATATAGACTTCTTTTGAACAAAGTAAATATCACAGGATCTCGCATGAAATAGTTTTTGTATTTTATTAAGATGAGGTAGGATGCTCTTTCACCTGCTGTAATTTTATTATCTTCGTCACATATAAACTTTGACAATATGACTATTTTGAAGGGTTAACTGTCTCTGTATGCATCCAATGTAAATACATGATCTATATCCGTATATAGTCCGAGCATATAGTCTATAATAACGACTATGATGACGATCAGAGTTTTAATATTTAAAGATAGTTAGGGAGGACTACGTTCACAAAACAATTTTCACAAACGTCGTCATAATTCTCCATCATTACTCCTCCACAAAACATTGATCTGCAATACGGACATGTGTAACAATAATCATCAACACAATATAAGTCTGCAGTACAACCTAAACCCGGGAAGGGACTAATTTTTGCAGAAGCTGGATCCATCTGCATCCAATTATCCTGTGGTTTTACTGTGATTGTAAACTAATTGTATTTGTGCATTCTGTACAATACATAGTCTTTTTACCGCTTTTCATAATGTTTCCCAAACATTTATATCAACACCGACACAAAAACGTGCTTTACATGGAGGAATATTTATAATAAATGCAGGAGATTCCTGTCAATAATTATTAAAACCGTTTATTTCTACCCCTTCGCAAAAGTAAGCACCGTATTCGTCACACGAATGACAGACACCGCACTCTTCTTCGTCCTCACTACACTCCAATTTGTCCGTAACTAGCAGTTCTCAGAAACTCAATATTACTATTGGTAAAATTAAACTGAATAATGTAACACCTTTCACAATTTTCCTATATGCCTTTATGTGTGACGTTTACTCCAAAACAAAACTTTCTTTCACAATTATCACAAAAAACAGCCTTCGATTTGAAAATTCACATTTTATGCAGTGTAACTCAAATCTAGTAATGTAGTCTATGGTAGTAGCAGTATGCTTCCCTGATTCCGAACGACTAAATAAATGAACTACAATCAGTTTAGATTCTTTAAATTTATATATAACGGCTGAAACATACATATAAAAACAATATGCATCATCAGCATCTCTGTTTTGCATAGTGTTTCATTATTTCAGCCTGAAATAATGGCTAGAATTTGCAGAATAGTGGCCAAACAACAATAATAAATGAAAGCGGCATTGTACAGCGGGTATAGAAGCAGCAGAAAACACAGAATAAAAGGCTAACTTATACTAAAGCATCATCATCTATATACAATATCAATTCATCGCAATACAATCGATGCCAGAGACTATTGCATTCACTTGTATCTACTAAAAATTTCACTTCAAAAAATAGTAGTAGTATCTTCAAAAAATTTAAAGAGCGAAGAAATCGTGTACAACGGAAAAGTTGTTGAGGGCTCCCACATTGTAGATTTGGTGTCCTTTGCTACTAAAAACTGTCCTGTAAAGCAGATTGAATTAGGAGGACTAGAAGTTTTCATAAGGGCTATAAGAGGCAGCAATTGCCCTCGCAACCTGCTAAGTACACAGATGATAACCTTATTGAAAGACAATAATACAACGCAATGGAAACCTGCGAAGTTGTAGATGGGAAAAATGAGATTGTTAAAAAGATGATAGAAAAGCCTATAGCTTCTTATTGCCCTCATATAAAAAATCCACTATTCAATGCGGCTGGGAATGCGAGTGCCGTTAAACACTCGGACAAATAAAGAAGCTTAAAATACAACAGTACTTGAGCTTACCACCAGATTATAGGCCACCCACTGGCTCACACACAGAAATCATACGGACATGGTGCAATACGCGTAGAAGTACTATCAATATGGTTTGCAGCTCAACCTGCGTATGTGAGGGAAAGCTCTTAATGCTGAAGACTAGCAGATTATTAGTAGTTTTGTATTCAGTCTTCCAGAGCTCTCAGGATGGCTCACAGCATGTTCTGCCCTTTTACGCTACATACAGTGACTTCAATTGTTTGATAACTCTTTCACTTCCTCACAATGCATAGCATTATGATGT
Source organism: Pogonognathellus flavescens (assembly GCA_019776165.1). Taxonomy (NCBI): domain Eukaryota; kingdom Metazoa; phylum Arthropoda; class Collembola; order Entomobryomorpha; family Tomoceridae; genus Pogonognathellus; species Pogonognathellus flavescens. Next base: position 10,200 of record JABASD010005645.1, read on the forward strand.
TAATAGGGTTTGTTTGTAAATATGGTTTGTAAATATCATTCTAGGAATGATGCAGTTTTTAGAAGGAATAATTCAATTAATAATTTCAATACGGCAGGCAAATGATTGTGTAATTTGTCCTTCTCCTTTTTCAGTGATACACTTAAACCTATCGGTCTTATTAATTTCGGTTTTGGCTGTTTTCATGTTTTATCATATTAAGTATTACTAGCTGAAGTTTGTAGTCGTTCATGTATGATGATAATTGTAAATAACATTTATTTAGTTTTTAGTAACGTCATGTATGTAGTATATTTCAGTTTTAATGAATGGTTTTGCATCGGTTTTTATATGTTATAATAATAATAATAATAACTTGAGGATGATATTGGTAATCACCTCAGTATATAGTTAAGTATATAATTATTTTGTGTTTAGTTAATTAATGTTCAGTGTATTACATTGATATTTATTTTCAGTAATTTTGGTAGTCTACGAAATAAAATTAAATGGGTAACGGAAAGTTTATGTATTTTCCAAATCGCCTCCTGATAAAACACGAAAACACCGTTTTTAAAAATGATTTACTATTTTGTAAATATTTATGTCTAGTGGTAATGTTTGAAGTATTCAAACCAAACAGCTTCGTCTACACGTATTGGCCAATTGTTAGCCTTACACAAAAAAATTCGCTGATTGGAAGTTTAATTTCTGTCTTTGATTCTATTGACCTGTTCCAGAAACGTTAGAATCAGAATTAGTTTGAATACGACGATTTGGGAGAGAGTCCATTTCATCTAATTAAAAACATAGTACAACAAAAAATCGCTACGTATTTTTGGGGTAAAGAAAAACCGGACGTCCCGAAAAACATACAGCATATTAGAAAGACTTTTCCCAGGCCACCGTGAATGCAGCAATTATTTTGGCCGCTCCTCGGCCGATGTATTTGTCTTGAATATCAGACGCTATAACGGGAAGACAGTTGAATCCTATTTCATTTGGGATAATTAACGCGGTGTGCGTCTCCTGGAAGGCTGTAGTAAAATGGCAGAGCAAGACATTGAAATACATGCTCGTTTCATACCAATTCATTAATTGAGTCATATGTTGTTTAAAAATACCCTACAAAGGCTAGAGAATATGGTAACTCAGTACCATCAGTGGCAATTTTTCGTGGCATCATTATTGTCTGCCGTATTTCAGTTTTGTCAGCGTACGACTGACCATAGTTCAATTCGCGCTTGTTATCGCCGATTGCATTTATTACATTGACTGTGGTCCAAGTCGGCACTTTAACGATTTTGTGGTCTATTTTTGCTTTATCGTACTTTGCGTCTTCTGCTGAAGGATGTGGGCCGCATCCCAGTTATAACAAATCCAGTTTGTATTCTCTTAATCAAGTCCTATAGCCTCATTTGGATGTCAGTGAACGTTGATGCTGAAATATTGGCCGTCAAAAGTCAAAAGACCCACGTTTTTTTGAACCTGGAAACCGTTGTGTTTGCTTTTGATTTAGAATTACTTCTTCCGTGGATTTAAAGGAAAAAGGACCCTCTTTTACTATTTAGATCATATTATACTATTATTGGGATCATTTTGATTTATACGACCCCGTCCACGACCTCTACCACCTCGACCTCTTCTATTACCGCCGCGAAATGAATTATTATTATTGCTACTACCTCCACGACGATTATTTCTTTGTCCTCGGCCCCTACGATTATTATTATTACCTCTATAGGTATTTGGATTATTATTATAATAATCTATAGTTTCTT
>JABASD010005646.1:0-11955 GCA_019776165.1 Pogonognathellus flavescens
GCAATCAAAATATCATCAGTCTGCACTAACTGAAAACAGCTATGAATGAAACTCACATCGGAGTTAATTGTACACTGCTCATGCATTAATGTCGTCGCGCACTTTTAAGTGGCTAATTAGATAATTAAGTGTTTGGATAACGTAAGTAAGTGCAACGACAGCTCCCATATAGTAATTATTAATTATGTCGATTGCTTTCATGAAAACAAAACTAATTGTAAGCTTAAGCAGCCTAACTGGACCTCGCGAAGCTGATGTAAAAATATTTCAAGCAAGAAAAATTATTACGGTCCAATTAAAGCTAAAAGAATCCATTTCGAAACAGTCGATTGTATCTAAACACATAAATAGATTTATAGTTTGAAAATTTAACAATGATACAGTTGTAGAAGAATAACAGTAAAAATTAATTTCTGAATCGATGAATTTTATTAAAACTTAGCTGCAGCAATACTTAAATTCCTTTTCAGCTAGCAGATAAACCAGTTATAAAAGGCAATATTTGCATGTCTGTGGATGTATTCTACTTAATAGTTTCATTTCCTACCTTTTGACCACTTAAAAAAATTAAATTCAGATATTGTTAGTGTAACTGAATTGATCTAGATTTACTGAGATTCTAATATAATGTATCGTAGAAATATAGGGAATTTAATTCAAGGGATAAAGTAAGAAGTAACATGTTGAATGAATTTTAATGAAAATGGTAACAATTAACAATGTATACGTATAGAGTAAAATTGTTGGAGTTAAATGGAAGGAAGCTTTTGTGACACGACAAGAAGAGAACGGTTGTTGTTCATGCATCGCCGATTGCACGCATCAGACTTTAGAGTTATTAGTGGAATTCCCGTTTCATCCTCTCGTCTCATCTCTGTTTTTCGCTACAGCTTTAAAATGCACAACGAATTCTACCGAGTTTCAATCTGACGCTGCTATAATAGTATGTAACTAAAAGAATCGTCGTCGTGAACCCAAACAGAATGTTGCAGTTTAAAGAAAATCATCCAAGCCAAGCGAATAGGAGAGGATTCGTTACTTTTATTTATTTAAATTAACAAGGTACTATGGTTATGGTATCCGCTAAAGAACTCTAAATTCATGTCGTCCTCATGACTGCTGGCTCCTGCTTCCTTTTACACATATACCACGACATGCACTTTTGTACAACAGTCCCACAGTCCCACGTTCGTTAAGGTACGTTACATTACATGTATATAATCCCTCAGCATAATAAATACTATGCATTATTTATATTGTATTTTAGTCGATCTGTACTCTGTATTCCTGTTCTTAGGATCTGCACACCTCGTCTCTTCCTATATCACATGTACACCATTCATTGTCAGACATTAAAACCAACCTGTCATTTTGTATTCACAAGACTTACTTCAGGCTGCTTCTTTCCTGTGCACTTTGTTCATTAGAAACGCAGAGCAATCACAAAATGACAGTTGAATGTCAGCCATGGTGTTCACTGTTAAACTTCAGTTCTGAATGGCTTTTAATTTAGCAGAAATATAGCCTTAGCTGGTTCTTCTGCTATGAAACCTCAACTTTCAGAGTCTTCACTGTGTTAAATTGTGGTATCTGTAAATGTAAGACGCCTACTTTTGCACAGATGATACGTGAGTGTTGTACCATGTTATGTTAGAAAAATGCCCCGCAGATTTATATAAGTAATTTACCGGCAGTGTAGATGAGACAGAAGCATATGGCTGAGATTCTGAGATCTTACACATACAAACTTACACACACGTTTAAACAGTACCCAATAGTAGTAGTAGTATGTAGTGGAAGTCTCAACTTTGGTAGTAGTAGTAGTACCTAGTGAGTATTTATAAAGAATGTGGAAGTTATAGTGGTAATATAATAATGGCATAACATTTATATGCAATCATTGTTGTTTGAATGAAAAGAGAGACCAAAGACCGATTACAATAACCACCCACTACATTTTTTCATGGTTAAAACTGCGTCTCATCTTCCTCAGTAGTTGTTCGTCGAGCGTTCGAGTCGGTAAATGTTGTAGTGGTTTAATTATTTTTTTCTGCGAATGAATCTAAGTTACAACATGTATATTTATTATACACATTTTCGTAAAGAGTTTTAATGTCAAGTGAGAAACACATTTTCACCTAATACCGATTATTTCAGCATTAGGTGCAAATAGGATCAAGTGTTCACATTTTGCAGCCTCGAAATTTAAACTGCGCCAAGTGTGTTGAAAAGGAATAAAGGGTTGCCATAAAGTTTTTGCGATGTTTTAAGTGTCAGGTCGTTAATGCATTAAGCGACACAAACAAAAAACCTCATTGTGTCTGTGGGCACTTTGCACTAGTCCAGAAGATCCACTGGGTCCTATTATAGGCTTAAGTTTACGTTGTAAACATTTGAAAGACTCTGAGAATTCATTTTTCGCTTACAAAATGGTCACAAAGAGACTATCAGCTCTCGCCGGATTTCTTCTTCTAATTGGATGTTTTGTTGGAATTGCGCTTATTATGTATAGTGGAGACTCTACAAGAAACTCATCTAAATCTCGCACAAAAGAATCATTTACGAGCTGGGATTCTAAGGTAAAATTACTATTTCTTGTTGAACCTTTGCCATTTCGTGGTAGTTATTTCTCTCATTTGTTTCCATAATGTGAGCTATGAGTACATACTCAATACTCGAGTAGATTGTCCCTGCCTTTAAACATTTCAACGAGGCAATATCTTTCGATGATATTGGCAAATACCTCTTCCTTTCTAAATTACTTTAAGACTTTATCTGTTCTAAGCAACTAGCATTCGATTTATTGACTACCGCAAAGATATCGGTTGTCGAGTATCAGCCTACTACTACTGTCTTCATCATTATATTTTATATAGTATTTTAGTGTTTGCTTTCGAAAATTTGTTAGTTTTATTTTTATTGCTTGGGTCTTGTCCATGTCCTCTTGGTGTAAATCTTGCAGTGAAAGCTTTATTATAATTGCGAGCAGCTCATGGACATTCCCCTTTCACATATGTACAAACAGGTCAAAGATTTCTTCCATTAAATATGTGTGTTTATGTTGATAGTTTTTACTAGAACTCCTTTTGCGCTAGTCGCTTATTACTTTTACTATAAATTATACTTTGCTGGTTAGAAATGTTTATTCGTCACTTTATTTATACTTACCTTGGAAAATCACGTAGCACTTAACTGTTCTTGAATTTACAACATTTTGCGAACATTATGTTATCATCCCCTCCCACATGTTAAAAATATTACCGTTATAAAAACAGCAGTGTTGCTTTGTGTTTGATACGGTGTGTTGTGCAGGGGGAATGAAAATAGGCAAATCAATTATTTACTTGAAAATGTTACGCGTATTCTGTTTTTAGTACTTTATTATTTACAACATAAACCATGCCAATTAGCAACTACTTACGTTGAAATGATGACGGTATAATTTCGTTGCGTGACAACTTATACTGTGGGTGGAGGTTTAAAAAGTTGAATAGTTTTATGAACCTACTTTGTTTGCTTAACAGGAAAAGAGTTTAGGTGTGGGTGGCATATGGCAACCTGGACCTCATGAAGCAGATGATCTGGCAGAAGACTTAGGAAAACTATTTGTAGAGAATTTGAACAAAGGTCTCGACAAAGAAAAGCATCCCAAATATTCACAGCCAAAAACGAAGCCTCCCGAAACTACATCCCGTCCTGAATCTGGATATTCCGATGGGCAAAGTGTACATGAAGAGCCGTCCAGTTTAAACGATAGTCAGGGCAAAGAAGTTACAAAGACGATGATAACAACGGACAAAGAAATTGAACATGTAATCGAACAAGTTCCAAACGGCTTTGCAACATCTCCATGGATTCCGTCCACAAATCCAAAACTGCAACAATATCGAACGGAACAAGATTCGCAGCTAAATGGCCAAGTAGTTTCCACGCCAAGTTCTTTTATCGCCAAAGACACAAATGATATGAGAATAGTCGTAGCCCCTTCTCATTCCGCCAGCGATCAACATAAGCATCAGTATCAATGGAAGGATGAAGAAGACTTGGACGATAGTTCGAAGATATCAGAAGAAGACGAGACCTCTGATGAAGATCAATATGCTTCAGAGCGAGAAGATGGCCAACAAGATCCCGTAATGGAGTTGGGAGAGCTGTTTGACATGGCAGCCAATTTGTATGCTTCAGGAGCAAATTCATCCGATTTACAGGGATTCATACGGGTTAGTGCTTTGTTTCTCAATTTCATATGTAACTCTACCTTCAAACCATTTGTAATGATCTACAAGTGCGTGTCTCTTTACGCGCTGCTCTATACAACTTAATTCTTTCTACATTAATTATTCAGTTTACAACATTAAATTCTAAACTAACCGTTTATTACGCTAATCACTGATGACAGGAACAGATGAGCTAGCTAAATTTATCGCAACTAACATGTAACACTTCTCATATGTCACAAACAGATTGCAATGAAATTTTGCCCACTGAATGATAGGGCTATATGTACCTCACCCACAAAGTATTAGCTGCTATTATCCATAGGTTGATTTTTCAAAAAATTGCAAAAAAACCGTACCTCCAAAAAGGAAATTTCCTTATGGGATTTAACACGGGAAAATGAACGCGAAGAAGGGTCCCCCCTCTGCTATTTTATTAATATTACTCATTTTCAAGAAAAAATTATTTGTGCAAAAAACTATTTCTGTTTAATCATGAAAGCATTTCCATTCTGTTTTCATCTTCTTAAAAACATGTTATACTATAAAATTATTTAATTTTACTTAAAACCGACAATCATTTACAATAATGTTCATCATTGCTTACGATTTACAAAAATGAAACGTCAGAAAGAAATGCTCAAAGCACAGATGCATTTCGCAATGTGCACATTTTATAAAACTTGTATTTTGACAAAATCCTTGCTCCGTCATTCTAATACAATTTTGCTGCGAAATAAATTCAAAACAGTATTGCACTGGCGTAACATGGGCTTCCGGCTTGTCTTCGAAATACCCAGCTTTGTACCAAGCATATTTAATGAAATTTTTAAATCTAGGAGCAGAAAACTGGTTATGCACCAAAGCCTGAAGTTTTATAATGTTATCTCTTTGATACAGTAGAATTGGCAGGTCGTCTAGCAACACTCTGTCAGAAAATTTTCTTACGAAGTTTTTCCACATTCGGAAGAAATACACATCTAAAGGTTGAATTAATCCTGTAGTCCTGGCTGGAATCTGCATCATTTTCACTTCTTTTAATAATGGACGGATATCTTCGATGGCTTCGGAATCATTATATGTTGACCACGAATCGAAAAGAAGCAGTAATCTGTCCGGCGTGTGTGGAAATAAAGCCTTTTCGAAATATTCCAGCAACAGTGCTTTGGTTAATAATCCTGCAACAATATTTGCAGTGAAAAATTATGGCTAGGTTAAATATTTAAAACTGATATATAATAGATAAAGTTTTTTAATTATTGTTGTAATGATACAATGACGCATTTTTAAAAACTGAAAGAAAGTTAAATTGTTTTGCTATTGAGAAAAAAATTAATCTCAAATTCAAAATTTTAGTAAAAATGAATTTTTTATGTACCACTAAAACAACACAAATAGCTCACCTGATTTTGAACAAACAGTATGCACATTTTGATATTCAAAAATACGCACAGTCTTTGGGAATTCGCCATTTGTTTCTTGCAAGCATATAAACAAAGGAGATAACAATTCCCCCTCAGCAGATATTGTAGGCTGTATCGTGTAACTATGCGTCGTTGCATTGACTGAATGTACTGTAACTTCAACAGTTTTGGAACCTTTTATTGCAAGAGTTCTTCCAGAGTGTAGTTCTTTTCTAAAGCCGCTTTGATCGGTGTTGTATACGACAGATTTATGAAAATTTGGTTCGTTGTTCATGGTTTCTTTCACTTTAGACACAAATTCTTGAGCGTTAGCTTGGATATTATCGTCTTCTTTACAATGTTTCTTCGATATAATTTTTGTAATTTTGCGGGAAACAATTTTATTCTCTTTTTTGAAACGATGTAACCAAGCAGGTGACGCTTTGAAATTGTCAATTGGGTTTGTCCCTTTTTTATTCGAAATAAGAGCCCAGCGTCTTATATCATTGTCATGCACCACAAGTTTATTTTCTTTGGCAGATGTAAATTTCAATAGAGTTTCATCCTTTATAGATTTTGCTTTTTCACGCCAATTTCTAGCTTCTTTGACATCGGATTCAAATCTGTAAAGCTGTCTAGCATTTGTGACAAACCGAAATCTGTTTTGAACACTGGCTAAACTTTTCTTTGTGCCATCCTTTTTAGTCCAGTATTCCAATACCGTTTTTTTCTGCTGTAGAGTGACATAAGTTTTTCTAATTTCTTGACTGGGTTCGTATGACGATTCTGAGGATACTTGAGATTGCTGGGCTTCATTTATTTCATCGTCTTCAAAGAAAGAATCATTATCACACAAAGTCTCAATTCTATCATCTTCGAAAGTAAGATCTTCCTCCTCGTCGTACAAAATTTGCGATGAATTCATTGCGTTGCGAATGATTGCTATTTAATATTTATGCAATATTATATAATTATCATAAAAAAGTATATACGCCACAATTAATTTTCCATCTTGTCAAAGTTGAAAAACAATTATAAATATAAGTATAAAAAATTAGCTTTAAAAAACCTGAAATGTTGGATTTTAATTCAACTTCAGCTGCTGTTGTTACTGCAGTCGCAGCATGTTCCTCGAACTCTTCGTCCAATAATCGTAAAACGTTTTTTGGATTAATTGACATGCTGGAAGCAATTTACAAAACTTTTTAACTGTAACTTTAACGAATAATTGCTTAGAAAAAACAAAAATAAATTGACATTTTGAACATAACCATTTTGCTGATTGGAAAACATGTTTGGCGCATAATGTCAGTCGCAGTTTACATTCTCTGTTAATATTAGAAATAATTTTTGTCATTAAACAATACAGACAATATAAAATAAATGTGTTACATTGTTGATTGTATTAAGGGTAAACATTGAATGCAAATGTTTTCAGGACGAAATTTTAGATTTATATTAACGTGAGTATGAAAATGTACACAAATAATTTTTTCATGAAAATGAGTAATATTAATAAAATAGCAGAGGGGGGACCCTTCTTCGCGTTCATTTTCCCGTGTTAAATCCCATAAGGAAATTTCCTTTTTGGAGGTACGGTTTTTTTGCAATTTTAAAAAAATCAACCTATGGATAATAGCAGCTAATATTTTGTGTGTGAGGTACATATAGCCCTATCATTCAGTGGGCAAAATTTCATTGCAATCTGTTTGTGACATATGAGAAGTGTTACATGTAAGATCAATATTTTGCAGTAATTGGTCCCAATGATAAATTCGTATAAAAACATGTGAGAGCCCGCTTAATTTATCATTTTAGTTTCTATATGCTGTAAAGTTGATACGAAGGATGAAGAATACATTTTCTTTCTAGAGTTTCATATAGATCTCACATGTCAGTATTATTGTACCAATTAATCAATTGCTTAGTTCTCTATATTGTTCTAAAAAATACGCACCTAGTGTACCCTGGTATTTACCTGCATTCTGTACGAGTATAAAGTATACTATAAATAAATACAAGAGAAAAAACGTTCCACACTCGAATGTACTGGAGCAGAAGGCTGTTTGACTCTGTATTGCTGCTTTACAGGTCCTTTGCAGATATTTTTACTGACAGTAACAGAAACCATTGTATATGTGGAAAGCATTAACAGTAACACCTGAACTGTACCCATTTTGTCCAATAATGCCCAAGTTATCCTAGTAGAAAAACTTTATAATAACAAAATTCACATAAAGCAGTCACGGACATTAATTTTGATGGCTTTAGTTAAAAACAAACAATTATCCTACCTACAATGTACCTACAGATAAATGGCATTAAATATAAATGTACTTTTGCAGCCACGGCTAATAATTACAGGTTGTTATTTAACATTCTTGTTTGCAGTTTATAAGTTTAGCATCCTCCCTATTCTCTTTGTCTGTGGAAATTTAAGTATTGCAAACTGTGCATTGGGTACTTATAAAGTTTAACATGTATAGTCGACATGATCCCATTTCCAACTTTGTGTCCGCTAAGCTCCATGATAACAAGTTAGTCCGAGAATAATGATTATGATAGGTACTACTCCCAGTAGATAGAAAGGCAATCAAACAAGATATTTGCAGGATAAGAGAGAAAGTTAATTGGAATTAACACAGAACATTCCAACTATCTTCTCTTCTTGTCACATAAACAGTACCTACTTCTGAAGTCACAACTTTTGAGACAAATTCTTCTAGGCACTGCACATAGTTAGAGTCTCATACGCTCCCAGGTCATAGTCGTAACCAGTAGCGCATGAAATTCCACATGAGCATTCCTCCGTTGTACATTTAAATATTTGTATTTTAATGTGCAACTCCATTATAATGATTTACGTGCCTATAGTTGAAAAACATTATTTACTTGTATGTTTAGGTCAGAAACAGAATTTAATGAAGTCGCATTGCATTTATTTTATTCTCTTTAGTGTTAGTGTAATTCCAATGGAAAAACTTAAGCGGGCGGAAGCTGTGGGTTATGTTATAATGTAGGTACTGCCTGGAAATGGGAAAGATACCTACCACCTACTTACTCCCGCAATAGAAATACCAGGCAGATATAACATTATGTTTGTCTGACAAGTGGACAGCAGTAGTGTAAATGTAATAGACGCTGCTATGCTGGGTGATTGGACATAACCCAGAAACCAGCATGGCATTTCACATACACTTAGCAGGAACACTGCAGAGTTGAACGGGAATTTATGGGCACGTAGATAGGTATTATAATATTATTACTGTGCGTTTGTTACTATAAAGCTGCTCTAATGTGTGGTAAACGAAGCATCAGTCCTTCTGGTCCAGTAGATACGGGAAAAGCAGAGTACAGATGATGAGAGCAAAGTCTGTCTACGTACAGAGTGCATTGCTACGACTACAACTACTACGGATAGTGGTTACATTATCCTTCGCATCAAAGGATTAGTCTTCCGCAGGGTCTTTTATTTTGCAATGTGTGTAGCATACTAGTGTAAAAGTGAGTCACTTCCCGGCGACTACCACTTGCAATTCGCAATGGGTTTGTACGTGAAACAACGTAGAATTACTTTCTCTCTGTGCTATTGCGACAACACGGAGAGGATGCAGCAGACAGACATTATACCACTGTATATATCCCTACTTTCACCCCATACCATACCTATATAAATACATGTGGATATACTGTCCTATATACTACGCCTATATTATAGGTTCCTGTATCCCTACCACCTACAGATACGATGCTATATTAATACAAAGCTGTAAAACCGGAGGAGAGAGAGACGAGGACGAAGAAAATACAAATGTTGTTGGATAGAATTGGAGATAAGGACAGTTGTAGTTGTAGCAGTGAAGTGTAAGTATTATTGGTACTTTTAGTGTATTAAGACCAAACCAACTGAAAAAAGTAACTAAGCCAACATGCTCTCTTGATTTTACTCAACGAATGTTGTAACTGTAGGAAGAGTAAGTATGTGAGCACTTAGGAGGTACCCATAGCACTACGAGTCACTTCAGAGAGACAGAGAGTGAAGTGAACAGAAAGCATTTCAAAGAAAATAGAGTAGAGTCGAACCATGGTTCATGAAATGAACTTAAGAAAATTTCGTTTTTTGAGAACTCTCTTTTACAGTTTGCTTGTACAGATAGGAAAAGATAATGTTACGGAGGCAGAGTATGTGCTTAGTTGACCTGATGTTTTTGTAATTAGAGTGTCATGGTTATAGTTGGAAGTGTGAGTAAAATGTAAGACAGATACGATAAAAATCGACAGTATAAAACAAAATGTTCCACTTGGGTGAAATAATGATATGATGTACAGGTCATCAACGAAACTGTGAACCGGGGTAATAACAGCGGACTATTGGCTCAATTGAACGAGCTGTATTCCAGGCGTGATGGTGCCTCGTCCATCGTAAGCCCGGACCTGCCAATGGGAAGGAATGCCTATGAAACGTCGTTAACAGCATTCGCATTTATGTCATTTGGAGTATTTCTTCTCAACCAAATTCACGGATTTGTCGGTAGAAACAGTCAAAGTCGGGACTTACACACTCCAGCTCTACAATATTTTGATTTGAATGTTCTTTTTGAGCCTCCAAACGGGGGAGAGGGAAAAGAAGGAGGAAAAAAACATTCTGGAGTTGAAAATGACCAAAGCTCTCAATCAAGAGGAATGCAAGATTATATGACTCAATTCTCTTCGTCTTTGAAAGGAAATGGTAGTGCAAACTCTGGACCTGATGGGGACTACAAACACACCGCTAACAATATAGATGACGAGGAAAACGAAGAAACATTTTTCAATCCGAATTATGTGAACAACATGTTTAGGGCTCTTCTTAATTTGGTCAATGCTTACTCTAAGAATCCCCATGAGTTGGAATGTATTTGGTCCCTCTACTGCAGAGACTTGGATGAAACTGCAGCCAGGCAAGGTCTCTACGGAATTGCTGCTCGGATCAATAGGTGAGCAACTTATGCTTTCCTCAGTTTCAATTTACTATACCTGTGTGTCCACTTACATTTTCCCTGTCTTCCGTGCGTACCCTCCTTTATCTCTATTTCTCTCCTGCACAAATCCTCTTGCAACCATCAGCCATAAGACCTAAATACGAGTAAGTATCTTATGTTAGTTAAAGGATAATATAACCTGCACTTAAATTTATTATATCCCATCCTCGTAATATCATCATGCGTTTCGCAAACAACTTATTTGTATAGGGAATTGGCTTATATCAGATTTATCTTTCATGGAGTCTTGGGAGAATGCAGTTTCAGAACCTATGTATTTCACCACTCACAAACAAACAGTCAGTAAATACAGATAAAATGTTTTCACCAGAATAACATTAGATTCTAAATGGAGGTAAATAAGTGAAGAGATTTTAAATTCTACACATTATATTCCATCAGTATACAAAATATAATTACAGCAATGTATCATAAATATAACGACGCAATTCCACATAATATACAACTTTTCATGGTACAACTCAAAGCTCAAAAAAAACTGCTTGTAATATTACAATAATTTGATGAATCCTTCCTAGTTTGGATATAGGTATTTGTATAGCCTACTTACAAAAGGTATATATAAAATTATCATGCAGACATATATATACTGTACTACCAAAAATCAAGCGTAGTTCGAAATTTAAGTGCTTGATATGGTACTGAGGGGTTTTTTGTTGTTCAAAAGTCGTTTGTTTAATTTTTTGTTGCTTATGCACTTTGAAGTCATTCTTGACAACTCTTGCATGCAAAGTTTCACAGATACATCAACATCCGAGTAATCTTTGATGGGCACGCTACCGTGCGAATCCGGCGTGAGACAGCAGAGCTATACAGATTCTTCTTTACAGCGCCGTGCTATACCGTACCTCTGCTAAAAAGTGCACATTCTTATATATTAAGTAATACTGAGACTGAGTAAACATGAAATTCAGGATTTCCAAGTGAATAATAATAATACGCGTCACCATTGTTGTCCATTCGAAACTGTACAAGTTTGGTTCTTTCGAGTAATTTCTACTACAGCATAAACTGTACCTTGAAGCAGAACTTTGACGTTACCGTTTTATGCGTACGAGTATAGTAATTAAGTCCAAATTGATGTTACCGTAATTATAAAGTAGTTGTCATCAGTCGTAAAGTAGATAATGGTTACAATTCTTTCCGTTGAATATCTCCGCATTCAAAGTAAATAATAAACCATTTGCAACGGTCCAAGGAAGTAACGAAGCGAACATTGACATTGTGTTGTGAACCATGACACGGTAACACTAACTGTGGCGTGGTTACTTCCACTGTAATATTGTGTGTTAA
>JABASD010005647.1:0-11954 GCA_019776165.1 Pogonognathellus flavescens
TGTGAAGATAAACGACCTGACCTCCTAGTGTTTGTTACTAACTAATCTTTTAGCATATTTTCTACGGTAAAATTGCACAGTGATAGTGGCGGCGGTGTAGATTCTTCAAGTAGAAGGTGCATGTTTCACTATCAGTATCTATTGTAGTATTAGTAGGTACTGATAGTAGTAGTGGAATATTAGTGGACGTTCCTGTCCTGTCAGACAGTCAGACCCAGACCTCCCAGCAGAGACTGTATAATTTTGCAAATCTTGTCACGTCCACTTTGCCCCATGCCACACAAGTCGAGCGAAAATAGATGAAGAGTACAGCTGGATTGGATTGGTTTCTAAATAAATGGTCTGACGATTGGATCTAATCTTTTCTGAAATGTCAGAAGAGCCACGCTGACAATGAACTGAAAAACTCAGTCAGACACAGACAGAAAGACTGGGAGATAGACAGACAAGCAGGCAGACGATAATGTAAAAGTATCCGTATCTATATATTCTTCTGCTGGAGAATTCGCTTGCAGAAATACGAGTTGATCAAAAGAGTCTCTCCCAGAGATGTGTTACGTTAGGTTAAGTTACAATCTCTATGTTGCCGGTTAAATACTTATTATTATGACTGCAATGGCCTCCTCTCTCTCTCTCGTGTATTGTGAATTCTCCCAGTCTATATGCTCGTAACTCAGCAGCTCAATGCTTAGGCAACTTGACTTTTACTGTGTTAAGGAATGTGTGGTTTTGACTTACAGTGGTCTGCTATGTTGTGTAGGAGAGGAATAAGACACACGATGTCAATACACGAATTAATTGTATAGCCACCGTTTCTCTAAGTGTGGTTCCTCAACAGGCCAGGAGGAGCAGCTTGGACGAGAAGAGGAGAAAGCGTTGCTGAGCGAGTAGAATTCGTGCTCTACTCTCGCTCGAGCACCAGCGGATTGTCCGTCTTTTGGCTGCTCAAGTAGTCACAGCAGCAACTGCTTCATGCACATGCATCTCAGACTACCCGGGTATCGTCTCGGCATTACAACTTAGTCTTACTACTTGTGTACATATTATGCAAGTGCTAGTAGTCCCAGTAGTCTTATATAGCAGAAGTGAAACTTCTTACAGTTACATTTCCTACTTCATGCACACAGACAAGAAGGGGTTGGGTGGTTCGGTTTCATTTCCTTTCCGTTTTCGTTTTGACTTCACATTGACTTTTACTGGTGGGGGTGCCGGCGCCTTCACGGCTGTCCGAAGAACCACCAATCGATCCGTCCAGACAGACCGAAAAGGCCAAAACCAAAACCCACTTAGCAGCAAAACCAGCCGGGTCGAATGTATTCATCTCGATATCTGCAAACACTTACATTCCTCCATGTACTAGTCAAGACGAGAACTAACTAAATAAGTAGAAAAGTAACTATATATAGCATTATAGCATCTCTCTCTCTTTCAAAACTCTCCATGTGCCTTTTCCCCTTTGTAGACGACGACGAGCCGAACGTACATTAAGCTACACACAGACAGAACTGAGAGACAGTGAAGTATAACTTACTACAATGCCTACGTACAACAGTCTCAGTACTTAGCAAAAGAACAGAAGTACCTACTGACTGGTAGCAAATAGCAATACTAGTAGTAGCAGTGCATTGCAATGAATAGAGAGACTAGTATGGCAATGGCAGTGGCAGTACCGTCTCGTACCTACAATTACATACCACCATGAGAACCAGACTAAACCACTACGAACTCGACTGCCACTTTATTATTACAACTCACTACGAAAGCGACAACGGTTATCTATCGGCTTCCTATTTTCCGTAAAGTACGATTTTCTTACTGTGCCTCTGTGGGGTTTTATATACGAGCCACAGTCGTACAGTAAACACTAACACTATTTGCTACACCAGTAGTTTTCGACTATCTCGGCTTAAGTATACGCTTTTGTTTCAATTTGCTACTTGTTAATGCATCCTCAAAGTTTAGTTGTAAAAGCTTGCGAGCTTCTGCTCAACTTTTACTTTGGCTATGTAGACTCCACTACTACGACTACTACTACTAAAGTAAAGCAAATAAACTTAAAGTAACTGAAAGACTGACTGTTATTATCCAGGGGGAGTATTTTATATCACCTAGTTTTAAGCAATGTGTAAATATTTTGTTTTGGGCTTTGGGCAGAGTGTGTGTAGCATGTTACAGACATCACGTCCTATTACTACGAAATAATAAATGATTTTGGGGTTAGATTACTCGTAGAAGAGTTCGTTTGGTATAGGGAAGAGTAGTAGAGAGAGACTACGATAAGGCATTGCCACAGACGTTTAAGTTCCTTCAGTAATACATTTTGTTTTAAAATAACCACATTCAATCTAGACGACTAGACAGCTTAGACAAAAACCTCTAAAAGTTGCATTGCATTAAACTGCCTTGAATTGCAATTCTCTTGTCTCTTTTTGCCCGTAGGTAGTACAATGGTGGATTTTTTACTGTCTAAAAAGTGTCTACATTACTATACTCTTTCTATACCTACGTAGACCTAGACCTAATCTAATCCTATGTTATGTTATACATGTACAAAATGTACATATATTTCATAGTCATCATCAGATGCATAATAAATACTGTGCATAAATAATGATACATCGCTAACCGCTTGTATACAATACACTGATACCAATGGCACGGCTTTATAGTACAGGCAGAAATCGTGTATGTGTATGTGCTTTTCTTATATCAAATATATCTTAAGACAAAAGGCATCTCCTATTTCATGAGAATATTATAGTGCGAGTGTGTACGAGGGTGACAGTACGAGCAGTGCAATGCGAAAAGGAAATGTCTACATGCAATATAAATTAGGTACATAATAAATTTTCCACACAGAACGATTTAATTCATGAACTAGGAATGAGTGGATTGTCACTGTGCTTATTGTTAGTGTCCATTATGGCTGCATAAAATATCACCTACGTTTAACTAGAGATGCTTTCGTCAAACATTTATTCTCATCCAATTATCAATCACCAACTGCGATCATTTAAAATGCGTTTAATTTTCTCCTTACCATTTCTTGTTCCTGATGAAAAGAATTTACAATAGAGTAATTAATTGAACGCATACATAATTTCCTTGTATAGGTATGAATTTGTCATTTGTAATTGAATGTAGCTTACATTAAAAAACGCAAAATCAACTGTATAACAGTCCATCGAACATTCTCCCGCTTACTTCCATACCGAAATCCGAAAATCCTAACCATTTTAACCGCCACAGTTGCAATGATGTTAAATATAATATGGTACCTAGGTATTTGTTAGTGTGTACTGTACCAAGAACCACTACTACGGAAGAAATGTGAAAATAGAATATTTACTTTTATGGCAAGTACGTAAATGGCTGATTTAGCGATAAATTTAGTGAGATGAGACGAAGGAAAGAGCCTTGGTTTGTTGCATCCACGTTGATGGAAGGTGTAAGATAAGATGGGTAGTTTGTGTATTCGTGCGTGGTGCATGTATAGTTTGTATAGCGGTACAAGAGCAACGTAGTAGTTTAGTAGTAGTGACACGTCTGTATCAGATTCAGTAGAAAATTATGCATCGTAACAAGAACACCTAGTTGAGTTATTGCAGTCATCTTGGTTTTCAGCAGAAAAAACTGTCTGCTGATACTGATTATTATTGTCTGAGGGATTAGACTTGAATGTCCTCTCGTCTTTCCTTGTCCTTTCTGATGTCTCGTCTCGTTTCGAGTCACTCGCTTACTATTTCATGCCATTTCAATTAAAGCATAAGCTCTGATCTGCTTTATATATACACTTCTGTTTTGCTGATTATGCCTCCGGTGGTCATTTTCATTCTCGTTGTCACCGTGTGTGAGACACATTATTCTCACTATTGTACTCTTCAAATATAAACTTGTGTGTGAATATATAAATACATTATATACAGATACTCCTTGAGAATATCAAGAAGAACATGTGAAGTATTTACATGAACATTGCAAATGTGCTGCGTTCTGGACTACCTAAGTACGCTAGGTATCTGAATATTGTTAGGAAGGAGGTACATAAATCTGTATTGTAAAAATTAACCAAGATTACACATATAACAGCATCAATAATATATATATAGATTTTTTTGTTTTATCGGACATTTTTAGCGCTGTCACTTATTGTAAGTTGTGCCAACAACGTGACTCTGTTCGACATTCATAAAGATGACAAGGTAACATGCCTAACGAGTATGTACCTATGAATTTATTACCTATGCACTTATTCCTGTTTCTCGTTACAATTATTTGTAGTGCCTACCTATGAAATTATTTATTGCAGATCTCTGCAGATAAAAGTAAATGCCAGATTCATAAACGCAAGTAAATGCTAGATTCATAAACGCAAGCAAATAAATGGACAAAATAAAGAATCATATGAATACTGTAGTCGGTAAAACGAATCATTGAATACATCCCAGTCATAATTAAGTTAGCAATGCCTTACAAGTTTTCATGACACAATTCTCAATTTGTAATCATCATCTTTCAGTATTGAATGTGGTTCAACTTCATGAATCTACTATTAGTACATTCCAAAAATGGGATTCATCAATAAAATTGTTAACTTTTTTATTACATTTTTTACGTCCGAAAAACCTATATAATTTAGAAATATGTTAATTAATTTTAATTATTAAAAACACCAATTGGAGTGATGTCATTTAATTTCCAGTGTAATTTTGAGTCAGTCATAACCTCCTACCCCGTATCATAGTATTTTACATTTACGTAGGTTTGTAAGTGTGATAGTGATAAGATATGAATAATTGTGTAGATAACTGAGCAAGGATACATCTAAACAACTAAACTGTTTGATTGAATTAGTACAACAAAACAATACCCGTTAATTCATCTTATCTCAACCACGCATTCAGCTACTTCTGTCGCACAGGTTTTAACATACGTACGTTATTTACCTGCAATCAAATTATCGGTGACCAATTGTACTCGATATCATACGTCGTACGTAATGGGAAACTTATATCTATTTGTTATCTATTAGAACGCAAAATTCAGATCGATCATTCTTTCACCCTTGCAATCAAAATAAATTACAGACAAAATGTTATTTACGTAACCTCGGTAGCTTTTTGCATACAAAATTACTTGGCTTTACTGGAGTCAGTTTACTGAACATTTTGGGAAGCTGACATCAGCCTGAAATAATATCACGTAAAACTTGCATAGCTGTGTGAAACTGGTTAAAATGGGAAATTTGACAAATAAGTTAAAAGTTACGGATGCGGAAGACCTGGAAGAAAAAAAGATACAAAAGTATGAGCAAGAGATTGAAATAAATCCATACGGTTTTGGGTTTCAAGGTATGGCATACATTTCTATGCATTTTTTTACTCTGAAGTTCTGTACGTTCTTTAAAAGCTATCGGACATGTCATTGTCATAATCCAACTTAATCCTCTAACACTCATCCATCTAAATTATTTCTGTCGAATATGACAGCATTTTACTTTGTATTATTCTCATAATATGCAATGTACCCATTTAGCAGTATTATAGTTATAACTAATTTCAAAGTGATGTTATACAAATTTGTTAAGGAACATTATATGATTAGTACATAAAGGTACAGTATTATTAAGTAATATTTATTAACGATAATGATGCACAAAAATGGAAAGTTAATTTAAACCTAAGTTTCCAATAACTTTATAATAATGATGATAAAATATCAATCTATGTAGGTATATATTTTATCTAAAGAACTTGAGTTGAAAATTGGACGGGTGAAAATCAAAAGATTATACCTACACTCAAAATTGAGTCTCTATTAAATTGAAGTGAACAAAGTATCTATTAATTACTAAATACTACTAATAAGTACATATCATATTTATTATATTGAAATTGCCGACAAAAGTGAAATCTGTATAATAGTTTGTTACGTAAGAATTGCAGTATCTGGAAGGTCTTTCTGTGGAAAAAGAAATTGACTTTTCAAATAGTAGATAAAAATGTTATATGTTAATGTTATATAATTTGAATTGCAACTATACGAAATGCAGCTATATATGACGGCATGGTCCAATGTTATTGTGATGTGATTTGATGACCACATAAATGACACGAGAAGGGATTAACATGGATTTGTATTATCAGACGAATCGATTCTTGTTTCACTGTAATAGTGATTTGTTTACATCAAACAAAAATGCTTAAGAGCGATTGGTCGAATATGTAAGTAGTTAACACAGAAATGAATTTTAGATGAATGCTAAATTGGCTTTGACAGATATTTGTTAAATGCTATCAATCGGTCAGACAGATCAGGTTTGACAAACCTGCAGAATATACGCAGACAGAGAAATGTAACTGCAGAGGAATCACAGGAAATTCATGAAAGATTCGTTTGATAGGAAGAGCAGTTCATTCCATCCCTTTCTTCTGTACATATTGTAAACATGTCTTCCGTAAAGTATATACCTCATTCTGAAGATACCAATGGTAAGGAAAACTACGGGGATATTGTATCTTGGGATTATTTATATCCAAACTGCATTAGATCTTTGGAAGCTCTCACGCAATCGGTTGAGAAGCGATTGTGACAGTAGTAAAGATATAGTATAGCTAAAGGTTTCTTGAAATTACTCTTTTCTATTTCTGACAAACCAAAGTAACAGACTAAATCGCCAATTTTGATTTAATGCACAGAGGAAGGAGACAAGACAGTGATAAAGTGGTGGCAGTGGCTGATTTACGACATGAGGTCCAGAATCGTCTACGCAATTATATTAGGACTATTATTAGGGATGGCTATCCCCATAATAGTTATCGTCTTACTCGACCCGAACAAAGACAAAGGCACAATTTATGGAAGTTGCTTAATCAACAATGAAGCTAGGTATGCACTCTTTCTACTAACAAATATAATCCTATAGTATAGATCTTCCTTCTGTCCTACAATACGATTTACTCATGTAATATAACCTATAATACATACATATACACTAAAATGCACTTGCACAGTAATAGTCAGTATATGTTATGAGCAACATATGCCTACTTGCACATGATTACATTAATGTAGTAAAGTTAATCATGCGGATGAACAGTTATTTTATCTAAATTGCTGCCAGCTACGGAAATAAAGCCTATCTGTATGTGCAATTCTATACTATGACATATAAATTACTAAAACTTATGCAAATTTCCATGCAAATTTTATCTAAGGTTTGTTCATCTGCATGTCCTAGTATTTGAAATATTTTTCCTGTCTACTACAGTTGACAGTAGGAAGTAAAATTTTACATACATTTGCTGAATTTTTTAACGCAATTTCCAAAGAATATTTTTTGTGCTTTCTTTTACCATGAATTTTCTCTGAATTTTCTCTGGCGATGGAAATTTTCTTTGAAAATACAATCATTATTCATTACATAAGGTACATATATGATTAATGTGTGTGAGTGGATAATAAAGACTATTTTCAACAGGTTACAATGTTTAATAAATTCGCTAAATGAAACAACAATGACAGAATGCATGGAAGCGAATTGTTGTTGGGAAAACAATGATGCACTTCCTTTCAAATGTTATCATTCCTTCCCTTCAGCTTATCAGTACGAATTACAAGAGAAATACGACGAAATCAATAATTCGTCAAATTTGATTGCAATACCCAATCATCCGCATATCATGAATAAAGTTCAAGTTCACATGGAATGGACAACAAATGAAATTTTAAGTATTGAAATCTACGACCCGGCGAAGTTTCCAGAACGGAATCCTACAACAAGCGGATCTAAATCGAATTCTGCACGGTATGATGGCTTTGATGGACGCGACTTCTCTGTTCTACACGGTAGCGAGAAAAACTATTTTTACCTTCAAGTTTTGAGAAACAGCACTCAACAAACTATTTTCGATACAAGACTTGGGCCTATTCACATACATGAAAATTTCACTACCTTCTCAACGATTTTACCAACACGATATGTTTACGGGTTAAAAGGTACGTACAGTGATTCACAAAGCTTTCAAATGTTTAATGGATGTGACAATTCTAATTAAACGATACAAAGGTAATGAGCTTGAAGAATTAAATATGGAGATGTATGAAAAATAAAATGTATGAAATAGGCGGACAAGATATGATTTCAAAGGATACCGTTACATATGGCGTCATAAATGGTTTTGAAAACGCAGAACTGCCCTTCTACATGGTGTTAGAGGAATCCGGGGATTGGCATGCAGTTTTATTAGAAACACCCTATCCATTCATGGTTCAATTTGTAAATCTGCAAGGGGTAAGTTACAAGGGGATAGGATAAATGAATATGTATAATATACCTATGCTGTAATGGGTGTAAAGGTTGAAATCGTTAATAATTAATTGTGTCTACATCCAAGAGAATGACAAAGAGAGACTTTCTCTTTCGTTTGACATATGGAATTATGGAAAGAAATATATCAGGGAGAAAATACTTTCTATCAATGTAATGTCTTTTGAATTAGGTAATGTTTCATATTGAGGGGTCAATGGTTTCCGCGAATCTGAAATTTTTTGTTGGGCCTACCAAAAATGACGTCTTGATTCAACTCAACAATTATGTGAGATATTAAACATACTATTTCTCAATGCTGCAATTAAAATAGAATATTAACTTCAAAAAATACTTTTGTTCACATGGAACAGCTATTTCAAAAGGAAGGAAAAGGAAAACCGTACATGCCTCCTTACTGGGGATTGGGATTGCATTTATGTCGTCGATTAGAGAATGGGGATGATACTTTGGATGCACTCAACAACACACAGTTTCAAAAATTTCCTTACGATTCTGATTGCATTGATGAAGATCTGCGGGGTCCTTTCAACGTAAACGAAGATAAGTTTTCAAACTTGAGCGAAATTGTGGATTACCTTAGAGAAGAAACGCCACGTCGAATTGTGCTAACACAAAAATTAGCTTTGCCTTTACAAGATTACAATGAAATGACCATGGACGCGGACTTGCTAATAAAACAACGGACATCCGGTGCGCCGTTTAAAGGACACATTGATAATGTTCCCGTAGTATATCCAAATCTGTTTAATGAAAATTGGATTCCTTGGTTAGAAGCTGAGTTTAACAACGGTCTGGCTGGATTTAACATTGACGGACTGGTCTTGACCGACAGTTTTCCAAAAAATGAAATGAATGAAATTTCCTCTGAAGAGGAGAATTGCGCTGCATTACAAACGAAACTAGGATATTTATTAGTCAATCCAACTTCGAAGTACACTGGTGAGACGTGGGTATCTCTCTGTCCGGATTTAGTGCACCAAATAAATTCAAGCAGTTCTAAAATTCATTTGGATGTTCATAATACATACGGACATGAAGCACTCGTCCAAATTGCAAAAATTCTTAATACGACCAGCAGCGATAAGAAATTGGAGAAAGTTGGAAAAGAAAGATTTCTTCTCACCGGATCTTCCCTTTCGAGCGAATCATTTCTTTACGGAGGTTTCACAGGAATGGAAGTGCCGTTTACATGGGAAGGACTGAGAGATAGCTTAGCCCAAATATTAAGACATTTTATACTTTTCCCTTTTACTGGTACTCCAATTTGTGGATCTCATGTTCCAAATAATACTGTGACTTTTGATAAAGATCTTTGCCTACGATGGTTTCAACTTGGATTGATACTACCGTTTGCTCGTAATACCTACGGGTAAGTTGCTCCAAGTTGTTTTCCTACTATATATGTATACCCAGGATTAATACTTAATACTCAAAAACAACATAAAAGATCATGGTTTGACTTTTACAGAGTAGGTAAGGTAGTATCTCGAGGACCGTTAGACTTCAGCCCAACTTACCAGAACTACCTTATCAACACCATAAAGGAGCGCTACAGCTACATTCCTTATTACTACACAATGTTCAGAGAATATCAGAAAACTTTTATTCCGCCAGTTAGACCAATGTCATTTGAGTTTAACTCCCAACCAGAAAGGACCATTACCTTTGGACTCTCAGATCAATTTATGATAGGCTCGGCTCTGATGGCTGCTCCAATGCTCTCCAGAAGTATAAAATTAATAACACTATTCATGAGTATCTCCCTACAAATATTGTGTTAAATGCAAATCATATTTTCACGCTGAAATTACTAATTTTTGGGTATTCTTTCTAAGGTATAATAAGAGATACATACTTCCCCAAAGGAGGATGGTACGAGGTATATGGTAATCAAGTGTGGTCCAATGACATTATTGGGGGCATGAAGTCAGTTACAGGATACATCACACAAACTCCCTTGTTTCTGCGTGGAGGTTACATTATACCCGTTTTGGTAAGTTGCTAACAGCTATTTAATATATTCGTGTAAGGGAATACCCGAAATTGCGGAGAAATTTCAGGAAACTGGATGGTTATAAATGTTAAAAAATTCTTTGATTACAGCAAAGTAACAGTGTAACTACAGCTGAAGCTAGCAGAAACGGAAACTACACGATTCTAGTCGCCCCATCACAATCTTCCAGTAGCGATCTTCCAGCCACAGCTGAAGGATACTTTTACATGGATGACGGAGTGTCGACCGAGGACGATCCTCCAAGTTACCAAGTTAACTTTCACTATTTTCGTACTCCCTCACATCTAAATCACACAATTTCTATGACAGCTTCCACTTGTACTCTCTCAGACATCGATATTTCCAAACGTATAACTCAGGTGAAAATATTTGGATTTTTGATGCCTGATGGAATGAGCGTTACAAATATTGTCGTGCAAGGAACATCTAATGCAGACAAAGACTATGACTCTGATATTTCCGTGCTTAGGATATCCGGTCTCGTAGATGTAGATTGGTGCACAAATACTACATTGAGTATTACATTTGTGAAATAATTCAAATCAAAACTAAGACCAATGCTTTCTCTACTACAAACCATTATTATATTTATTGCTTGACTGATGTTACATAATTAATCAATATTATACTACTTTCTACAATTTAGTTATTAATTATGAAATGTGTAATGAACAGAATAACTTACCTACGTAATAGTAATGTGTACTGTTTAGTGCTTACAATTATTTGTATAGTAAACGAGAGCTATGCTAAAGTTTCTGGTACTCTAGTCTACTTTTTATGGGATTTTTCTGTGTTCCTTATTCAACATTCATTATAATGCATAGCTGCTCTCTCTGTAATATTCAACTAATAAACATCTTACATGTATATATCGTAACAAATTCGTGATTCATAATCTAGTAGATGTTCTTATACACGAGTAAAATATTTACATAGATAACTGCACAATCAGCAAGAGTTAAAAATTTCAAACTTGCATTTAAGCAAAAATTCTTACTTAAGATTTGCCAAATCTCACTTACGCTAAAGTAGGAGAAAGACCTGACGAAACCCTACAGACGATTATAATAATTATCACCTATAATCAACATAGTTTACATAACAATTGCTCTAACAATAACAATAATATGTAATATCTTTTTATGATGAAACCTACCTACCTATGAATAACATTTTACTAACTTTACTTGAACTAATAATATCTTTCATTTAAATACATGTTCAGATTTCTACATACTTGTAAAAATGTGCTGATTGCAGGTAGTTTGTATTTGTATATAGGTATAACAATCGTCATCTTGATTGTAGTGACTACCTATTATCCTGAGCCGTTCTTAAAATACGTATAATAGTATAGGTTGATACATAAAAAGTGAACAAAATCACTTACTTAACAGGCAGCTATTATTGTTAATATAAACGATCTGTTTGTTAAATCACAGTGGTTAACTTAACAAATTAAAGTTCGTAATGCTCTGTTATTGTGAAATGGTATAAATTAATTATATATTAGGGGAGACTCACCTCGGTTGGGAAAATGCCTCGGTTGGGAAAAAGCTAATATTTTGAGAAGTACTTGGTATTTAATGCTGAAATTTTGTATGT
>JABASD010005648.1:0-11951 GCA_019776165.1 Pogonognathellus flavescens
AAAATCAAGGCGGTCTTTTTCATCAACCAATCATCTAAGTTTCTGGGTATGTCTCACTGTCCACGCGAATACATACGGACTGTGACTCTTCTAGCTTAAAAAGCGACTTTTTTCCCTATGCTACTTACTATGGTATTGTATTGTGATGTAAGTTATAAAGCTACGTCATATGACGTAACAGACATAGGTTGAAATGGTGAGGCTGGACATGGCTATAGGTGATTTTTACGTTGTTAGTTTTGGAGTGTTGTTTGTTGTTTTTGGAAAGGAAGGAGTTTTGAAAGACAGCCGTCAGGTCCGTTTAAGGCGAATGGAGTTATTGCCGAATTAAGAAAAAGACTTTTCTCTTCTTGTTGCAAAACTTGTGCGAGTCGAGGCGAGTCAAGTTGGCGGAGGCTGCTCCATAAAATAAAACTTTAATTTTATTCTCTTTCTTCAAACTTCTTTTTTCTCCGTGGAAACAGAAAATGTTCATTAGACTTGCCACTTGTTCCGGCTCTCCAGTCCCAATTAACCAAAACGTCCTTTCCACTTTCCACTCAACTCCAACCAAATCTTCTTCTCCCGTCAACAACAATTCTCTTCAACCACCACTCACACATCGTCAATTTTCAACAGGAAGCAACAAGCGACATCCTTCACAAAAACAGAATTGGACGAAAGAGAGCAGAGAAATTGACAAGAGTTTTGTTTGTTGATGCTGCTGTGCCCCGAAGGTGCAAGTGTCGTCGTCGTCCTTTTCCTTTCGTGTCCTCACACTCGTCCTCTTCTTTTTTTTTACTTGCTGCTTCTTTTCAACTAAAAACTTGTCGTGCAATTCTACGAACAAGTTTCTTTTCGCGTCTTCTCCGTCTCCTCGCAACTTGCAAATTCCTTCAGCCAAACAGACCAACCACCAACAACCAACCAATGCAAGTCAAATGTAACAAAGAGTCTTCCAATTCAAAAGATCAATAGCACAAAGAAAATATCTCAAAGCATTCTCAAGTTATCGTGATGAACGACAGACAGACGTACGTACAGACTGACGAACAGCTTGGACATTCCCATAAAGTAGCTCATTATAAATATAAATGAACCATTTGAATGTATTTTCGTGTTAGAGTATTTAGATTTGGCATTAAACAGACAGACAGACAGGACATTTTTGTAAAGAATTGAGTTTGACTAAAGTTGGAAGAAGACCTTCAAGAATTGCAAAAACAAAGTGGAAAATATGTTCCTCATGCACACGGCGTCTGCCGCACACAAATCCCTTCCTTCACACTTTACTACAAGACTGCAAGTGCCTGTGCAGAAGAAGCAACAATAAAAATGTAAAGTAATCCCAATCCTCCTCAGTGAAATATAAAAATGTTTTTGAGGCTGTTGATGTTTGTGTGCGAGGAATTACAGGAGTTGAAATGCGGCCATAAAAGTAAACCTTGGACGGATTGCTGAGGATTTGATTTGGAAGGATTTGTAAGGCAGGCAGGGCTAATTTAAAGTTGAGTGAGGAGAATATCAGATGCAAAATTAAATTGGCACATTGCGTCTGCACTTGAACCCAACTCATAAAAGTGGACAAGGCGAATTGCCTGAATGAGGAGAGAAACAGACAGAGAGAGTTGCTATGGAGAGAAGAAGGAGATGAATTTCATGAAATGGACTTTGTGCGTTACGTGCAGAAACTTTTAATTTGAGCGAGGACGATGAGGAAGTTGCTCCAAACATTAAACATCATTTCAACCACCAATGGCACTTTCAATGTCAAATGACTCCGTCGTCCACTCCAACCAAACAACAAATCTCGTTGCTCAAGCAACACATTTACACAAGAAAATCAGTCCTCGCTCAACGTGAATGAATCTTGCAGCAGAGGACCAAAGTGCGTCAGAAAAGACTCGAACTGTTCCGCAGAGAACGATTTGCATTTGCAAAGACCTGAATAATCTGCAAGAAATAATTCATAGCCACACACCGCCAATTCTTCTTCTTCTTTTCCTCCATTCTTCCTTCATTACGATCAGCAGAAGAAGAAGTGGAGCGTGTGTGATGTTTTTGGGAGTATCGAAATATTTATTTGGAGAAGAGACATGGAGACACGTTGCTTTGAATTCGATTGTGGTTTAGTTTGTTGGCTGGGAGATGCTTTGCTTGTGTGTAATGGTTTAATAATGTTTTATTATTCTAGTCATTGCATCGCCTGAATGGCCTGAGTCGCCTGCACCAGCTAATCCCCCTCCACAACAACCAACTCATTTCCATCGCAATATGCAATCCCATTCCACAAATCATATTCTTCTGTAATTCTGTTTACAGTTGCTATAGATATCTTTTTATTGCATGATGATTATTACAAGTGCTTGTTGTTCATGCAATAAATGTACACTCTCTCAGCTCTTTCATCAGAACTCGCTTTGGTGGTTGTGAATAAAGCGCCTTGTAAGTCTGAAGACTCTTTCGCTTTATCACCACAGCAGAATTAGATTTCCTTTTTTTAACAACACTTTCAGCTCAGCTAATCGTAATTCGCAAATCCCTTTTAATGCACAACTCTCAGACCATTGCCATCCCAACCACACCATTCTTTTGCAATGGACATAAACCACGCACAAGGTTAATTCTATTCCAAACTCAACTTAAACCTCTTTCCATTATGCTCCCACACAACGCTAATTATTCAGTCCGCAACCAAAACCATGTGCTCCTCCAACTCCACTTAAATTAAATACATTCACATTAAGTTGACCTAAATCTCGCGACGAGATATTATTTTTATTTCAGAAATGTTGTTAAAGATTTTACCCGTAAACCCAGGAGTGTCTGCGTCTGGGATTGCATGGAACTGAGAGAAGCGGAGTCCTTGGACTGGTGATGGTGCTGCTGGAAGTGGAGTCCAAATCCTCATTGGACTCGGTCACAACCCGAAGTTCGGGCACGGGCATCCCTCTCTTCTCCATCCCCTCAACTCATCACTTTACATCACAAACAGAACGAAAACTACCCCGAATCTTGTCCACTGCCCAAACACTGTCCCTCCTCCTAACAAACTACTTCCGGTCCTCCGTCTTCTTCCTCTCGGCCAAAAAATAAACAGGAACTCTCTCCAGTCAAAACCAAAACGTCTCTTTCACTGAACTGAAAACTGTGGCACTATTTCTCTGCAGGAGCAGCAGAAAGTGACTGGAGAGGAGGAGATGGCCAAGAAGGGCAGAAGAGAAAAGAAGAATTGGGCCAAAGTGAAGGTGGTAGTTGTTGGAGACGGACGGACGTGAGAAGAAGAAGAAGAAGAAGCGGAGAGTGAAATGAGACTGAGAAGAAGACGAAGAGGAGGAAGCAGAAGAAGAAGACAGACGCAAAAGAAAGGAAATTACGACAAAGACAAATTGGGCGCTTTGAGTGGAGCGAAAAGTTTTTGCGACTTTTTTATTTTGGGAATTTCCGTGCAGTTCCTTCTCTGCCAATTCTGCTCCTCAAACATCCTCACAATACTCACACAATTACACTCTCCCAAATGTCCCTCCTCCAAATGCAACTGCAACGGTGACAATTAATTGCAGACACACAGACACGGTTACTATAACAATGCGAATGATGATGAGAAGAATGTTTGTTGAGACGATGTTCGCGTGTGTGATTTGTTTTGTTTGGTTGTTTGTGGGATTTGTGGTGGTTGCGATGCTGACGGAGCAGCAGCCAAGTGCACACTAAACACAATTCCCACAATTCCACACAGCACTCTCCCAGAGACTGGAAGCAGCCACCACCACACTCCTCCACTCCTTCTACACACACAACTCACACACATCCTCCACACAGCCCAAATATCAACTCACACACATTTTAAATACATTTTCCAACAACCAAGGCAACACATTCGCACTTTCAGCAGACCCACTGCCAAAACAAAGCACAGCAGAAGAATAAAATCTTTTACGACCACGTTGTGTCTCACGGCTCAATTATTTCAGTTTCTCCACAATTCCAGACCTACACGAACTACCAACCCAAATGCAAATATCAAACACTCCCCATAACAACACAAAACACAATCACCCTCATTAATTAACTTCTTTTTCTCCATTAATTCAATTCTGTTCTGCACATGCAATCATTTCCCAAATGCATATGGAGAAACATGAAACTGGAAACGCTGACTAATTCTTCAGAAATGAAGCGTCACCCAACCAAACATTTCCCGTGACGTCAAATGAAATCAAATGCAACTCCGAATGTCACTTTTGACATTTGTACAAAAACATTTTGGAAAAGAAAAAAGTGAAGATTGGACAATGGCCACGTGGCTCGTTTATTTTTCCGTCACTTTTGATTTATCGGCGGAGTTGTGAGGGTTGACTTGACTACAACGTCACTCCATCACTCAGAAAAGGGAATGAGAAAGAATTGCAATTTGCATAGCTGGAAATAATTGAGTGTGAGAGTGCGAGAGTTGAGATTAGTCATGTCACAAGTAAATTGTTTTATTTTCTGAAAGCAATTAAGAGAAAAGAATGTTTCCATAGAAATAAGCGACGGAAATGGGTCATGAGAAATGAAAAGGTTGCAGTGGAGTGGAGATGTGAGAGAGCTAGGACTAGAAAATATTTAGGTTGTGTTGGGAAAACATTTTTGTTTTCTCTGGGGTGGTGGTAGTCATGGAGTGGTTTGGTTGCGGAGAATGAATTTCTTGAACAAGCAAACAACAAAAATGACTCTTGGCTTTATTTATTTGCGTTCTGCAGAAAATGGATATTATGGGACGCGGAGAACTGATGAAATATTTTCTTAAAAATGTCAACGCCTTTTTCGCCTTGCCAACATTTCCTCGGCGTTATTTATTTATTTTTATTCTTATTAGTTCCATATGCCACACAATTCCTCTGCAGAATATCTTCCAGTCTCTGTAATGCCTTCATTTATTATTCAGACGCACTTGTGGACTTACTGCCTCGTAGAATATTTCCTAACACGCAGACCTCTAATCAATGCACGAAATCAGTCGCAACACCCATGCAACCAACTCGCTTGCTCCTTCTTATAAATACAAACCAACACAAATAAACATCCTCGCAATATTCCTGTCAGGTCAAATTACAAAACACAATCTTATAAAAACAAACCAACGGAGTATCCAAGTCACAGGGTCTATACCCCCTCCTCATTTCCTGCAACAGGGGTTAGTTACTGACAAAGCCCGAAAATAAACTCGTTTATGCCTTTTGGTGCGGAATGCATTATATGGACGTGAGTGCCCCTTTAGATTTGGATGCTAGATACGGCTGTGAAAGAAAGAGAGAGGATTATGCGACATGTGAAGAAGGAAGAGACATTCGTTAAGATGTATTGAATGAGTTGGGAGTGTTGGGTGGGATTATATGGAGGGACTGTTGAGATGACCTTCCAGAGTCTCCAGAACTCTCCAGTCACATTTTCTTGTCTCCACATTCCATGCGACTGTGAAGGCCACGCATGCAGATGACTTTTGTGCGTGCCATTAGTTTGGTCTTTGCTCGCACAAGGCACAACACCAAAACAAGTGGCCAATGCAAAATTCAACATTTCTCCAATTACGTCGTCCTCATCCACCAAACACGTTCCTCCAATCAACCCAAACAAACACTCCCTGAATATTTCATCACATCTAGCTCTTCCTTTTCTTTTACCTTACCTCTTTCACTCCAAAAAATCGCAACAACTGCAAATGTGGAGAGTGGCTGCTGCCATGAATGACCCAGAGAGAGAAACAATTTCAGATTTGGTTGGTGGTCGCAGGTCTCAACGGAAAATGAGTTTAGCGGAGCGTGAAATATTGGGTGAATAAATTGTTTGAGCGAATTCCCTTCTGGCTGCGACGACCTAGGGATGTGGTTGTTACAGAAATAGACGCGCAAATCCTCCACGCCCACCTTCTTCAGCTTTCAGCTTTTTTGTCAGTCCAACTTTAGCCGTGCTGTGACTCAGACGCCAAGAGAAAAGCGTGCAGCTCTTAAAGTTCAACTCTGTTCAGCTGTTGACTCTTTTTTAGCCGTCTATTCCCATCCCAATCGTCTTAGCAACGACTGCAATGTTGAAGAGGAAGAAGGAAGGAAAAGTGTAAAGAAATGAATCATTGAAATGTGAACGACAGAGACGGGACGTAGCATGAAATGTGAATGGATGGGACGTGAAGATTTGGACAGAGTTGGGATGAGAGGACTCTTTGTGACGTTGGAGGTTGTTGGAGGTTGTTGGAGGTTGTTGTGGTTGGGACGGGAATGATTGGAAAGGAAAGATAAAAGTAAGACTCGGGTTGGGAGAGTTGGCATTCCGATGAGGCGCCGGAATTAATCACAATTCATCATTCGGATTTATTCTTAGAAAACGGTGGGCTACTCCCGCAACACAAACAAGCTGCTCCCTCCTCTCTCATGTGTTGCTCAGGGGGAGACGGGAGGGAGGGAGGAAATGAACAAGAAATGTATTTACAGTTGTCAAGTAGGCGAAGTCACAAGAAGAAACACAACAACAAGAAACACATTTCACACTCCAAATCCCAATCTTCCTCTCCTCACCACAGCAACCAAATCCCAAGAATTACTCAGAAATGGAATGCAAATAAAATATCCCTCCCACTAATACAAATCACAAAACTTTCCAACGGGGCACCATGTAAACGACTGCCCCATGTGTCATCTCATCCAATATATATTCATAACATATTTGTCACAAATTCTCTTTCGCTAATATTTGCAGATTATTAAATTTATTGGTCATAGGCATTTGGTGATGTTGGAGTAGGTAGCACATAACGTGGTGCTTATGATGGTCATGCAGTGCCAAGACGACGACCACCCCGACTGGAAGAATGTGTTTTGAATATTCTCAAGTCAGTTTAAGCGGAAGGAAGTAGGTTGAGTGTGGGAATATTTTGCAACTGCAGAAAAGAATTTGGTTTGGGAGGAAGGAGACTCGGCCACTGTCGGCCCACGACGGCAACACATCGCCAACTGCTTTTTTATTCCCAACGCGTTCCGCTCTTTCTACTTTTCCTTTCTACTGCGACTCCACATGTCCCAATATGTCCCAATCTCCCAAC
Source organism: Pogonognathellus flavescens (assembly GCA_019776165.1). Classification (NCBI taxonomy): domain Eukaryota; kingdom Metazoa; phylum Arthropoda; class Collembola; order Entomobryomorpha; family Tomoceridae; genus Pogonognathellus; species Pogonognathellus flavescens. The sequence continues at coordinate 7,058 of JABASD010005648.1, forward strand.
ACAACCATTCCAACCCAAATCCACTTACCACTACTGCAATTCTCAATACGCTCCTCTCCTACTACAACATCTTCTTCTAATTATTAGTACTATGACAACCATTACTATTATCTTCTTCTCAAATAAACGCCCCATGCAGAGGCTCATCACAGGCAATGGCAATAAAATAAATTTTGCAGAAAGGTTGATGCATGGATCAAATGAAATTTGGGGAGTGCATTTTTATTTGGACGTGGAGTTGCGGTGTTTTTGGTATTTGATGGATTTGACGGGGATTATGTCTTTGGTTGGTATGGAAATGTGTGATTGGGGTATTTGTGGCTGGGTGAGAATTGGGAAGAAGAGGACATTAGACGCAGAAGATATTTTTCGAGAGAAGACGTGAGGGTCTCTGGAGACGAGTGTGTTCTGCGGTGGTGGTGCATTTCAGTTCAGGTGGAACTTTAAAAATGTTTTTGGGTAGAAAGAAGAAGAAGAAGAGTGGTCTGAATGGCAGGCGCTTAGCGTTTGTGTACTCTTCCCACGGATATATTCTGTGTTTGATATTTATTAGGATGAAGTGTTATATGGGATGTAGAAGGAGCAGGGCATAAGTAGCAGAGTCGTCGTCGTCGTGTAGTTTTTGTGTGTGTGTGGTATCCTTTGGCAAAAGTCCAAAAAATATTCCACTTATTGATTTTCTCCGTTTTCTCTCCTCAGTCAGCCTTCCCCTCTTTCCCACTTGAATTACAATCACCATCCTCTCCTTAAAACTAAACCAGCCCAGACCTATCTCTCCAACAGACTCAAATCAAAGAAGCAGCAGATGAGACGAAATCGCAAAGAAAACCTTTCAATTCCTCCATCAAAAACTCTTTTCTCATTTAGACTTTTATTGCCAACGCAACTCTTTTCCCTTTTCTCCTTCTCTCTAAAACCAGTCGGCCCACAATAAAACACCTTGACCTTTGGGAGAAAAGTGATTGGATATTTTATGTGGAGATATTTTGATTGGCATGGCGATATTGTGAGCATAATTTGGATAATTGGCTAATTCCATTGTCGTCGGTTTTGTGTTGAGGTTGATAATCCTTGAAGGGAGAAGAGCCGTGACATTTCAGTTTTGCTGATTACACGCTGCCATAACAATCGCGTCGAGAGAATAATGCGCCCGGAATCAGATTACCCGTACACTGCACCTCTTGCATTCCGTGTCGGTCCGAGAATGGGCGATGCCGTGCGACCATCCCCATTCCCACATCACTAACAAAACCTTATAGAGCCACACAGATATATTCCTACTCTTCTCTCACAGAAACAGACGCTCTCAGCAACACAATGAATTCGGAGACTCTTTTCTTTTCTCTCCAACTCTCAATCCACTTCTCTTATCAATGTCCTTTCAACCTTTACACCCTCCTCCATCCTCAACAGACAACCATCTCAATCTTATCAACACCAAAAAACACTTAGTACTCAATTATTTAATTAATTTTCATTTTCATTTAATATCAAGTTTCAGACTCTTGAGCTTGACAGGCGTACAAGGTAACTAGGACAACGCATGGATTAAAATACCCCAGAAGGTAATGCCATAGTAAATGCTAATCTCAAAGAAACATTTTTTTTAAATATTAAAGAACGGGTTGCCAAAATATTGAAAATGAAAAAGAAATTTATTTCATTGGACTACCTTGGAATGGTTGTTGCTATAGTTACGTTGGTTTAGTTTGTGATGGGTAGAATGGTAGTTTGAGTAGATAAAAGGGCAATAAAAGAGTAATGGGTGTTTGGAAGAAGGACATGTGGATGAGTTTGATGTGAAGAAGAAGATTTTATTGTGAGTGGATTGTAGAGAAGTTGGTGTTTATTACTCAAGTGGAATTTCATTAAAATCAATTGAGAAATATTTCCATGTGGTTGATGGGAGAAGAAGAGAGGAACAAGTATTGCACTCTGCAGGAACCAAGGTAACACATGCACAAAAGGCAAGTCTCATTCACAGAACAAGCCAAGCTGTTGCTGCTGCTGCTGCACTACAAACAGAAATTGGCGTCATTCGTTGGAGAAAGATGTGCTGTTGCCATGAGACTGCCACTCTGCTGCTTCTTCTGCTCCATTACTCCCAACATAAGAACATCTCCAATTACACCATCAAATTCTTCCCCCTCCCACCGTACCCATCACTCACCACACTCACTTCACTCTCCTCTCCAGCCACTCGTCGGGGGTGGCAATGAAAAGAAATTGGAACAGCCATAAAAGAAGAAGACGAACAGACTTATTTCCATTCATGAATCTCAAACACTTCCATCAAATTCTCTCTCTCCACCCAAGACTTGTTCTTCCTCTCACGTAGACACCACCTCGTCATAAAATCAAGACTTGCTCAATAAATCCTTCCTCTCCACCTCACACACACATTTCCCCAAAAGGCCTTCATTTATACAGAGGTGAAAAAGATTTTATGAAAAGGTGAAGGTATTTTGTAAAGATGCGAGTGAAAGAGACATGGAAGAGAGAAAAGAGACGGAAATGTGTTGGAGAGAAAGTTGAAAAGAAAAAGAGAAAGGACCTCACGCAGAGCTGACACAATTCTGTCCGATTGAGTCTCTTTCTGACCGTCTCCAAATCAAATCTACAAATATTCTTCATTCAAACAGACATTTCCACTTGTCGGCTGTCTCCAAACATCTTTTCACTCTTTTTAGTATCATCGCTATGTTTATTCATGTCATTTTTGACACTCGACGTCTTTTTGTTGTTGCAGTTGCCTTTTAATTGTTTCTGCATTCTTCCTAAACTGCATCCCACAATTCTTACAAGTCTCAAAGTTGTTTGTTCTCTTTCTTGTTACTGCCCCACTTTTGGCAACCTCTGAGCTGTTTCTTTCTCTGCTGCACCAAATGTGCAGCAGCCACAAGGAAGCGACGACTGAAGAGAAAGTGGAGAAGAAGGTTCGTTAGAGAGTCGAGAGAGTCGAGAGAGATTTGGTTTGTGTTGGGAAGGACTTTCACCTTCTCCCTCTATTCGCCCTCAGCCGAAAATTCGGGAGTGAGAGTTGCGTTGGCGAAAAAGTTGTGGCTGACTCCGTGGAGAGTCGTTGAGATGGCAACTGAAGTGAAAGGAAAGGCAAAAGGCAAGTTCAGTTGCAGCAGCACACGGCGGAGCAATAAATCTCAAAGTCACAACAAAAGTCTGTCTCTCGCCTGACTCCTAAATAACGCCAATTTAACACGCAGCCATAAATTTCCCCAATCTCTCCATCTTCCTTCTTCCCCCCAAATAAAACTTTCCCACCAACTCATTCCTCCACAATTCAAAACAAATCAGTAGCCACGCCAATAAAAATTCCTCTCCAACTCCAAACTTCAGTCCAACTTGCAATTCAAACGCAATCAAATTCGCTTCATTTACATTCAATCAGTCCTCTTCAATTTCATTACTTTCACCCAAATTTAATTCAACTGTTAACTTCTTTACGCATTAAGTCTGGCACATTATGCACAGTAGTTTTAAGCACCTTTAGCTTTACAGCCAAGACAATCTTATTCAGTTAACATAAACAATTGTAACAAATGTAAACAGTAATGCTGGCTCCCAAGCCCTCGTTAACCTTTTAACGAGCCGAGCTGTTATCGAGCAGAGCTGTTGTCGAGCCGAGCAGTTAAAGAGTTAAGCTGGGCACCTAAGCAAGTTTCGCACCAGCCGACACTTTATTCACTTAGGTAGGTGTCCACCCAGCTTAGCTCTTTAACGGCTCGGCTCGTTAAAGGCTCGGTTCGTTAAAGGCTCGGCTCCTTAACGGCTCGGCTCGTTAAATGCTTAATGAGGCCTCGGGAGCCAGCAATAGTTGCTTGTGATTCTTACAAAAACAAAACGACATGAATAAAGTCTTTGCCAAATGAGTTTGTTGGCAGCAAAGTCGACTAAAACTTGTAACTTGCGTGAAGATAGAATGAAAAGTGAGTATTTGAAGCCAGTCCGAAATGAAAAATTCTCGAGCAGCTTTTTTCCGACTGAACTCATTTTTGAAAAACAACATTTCCTAACGCCTCCTAAGGTCAAAGCTGTGATCTTCACAAGTAGTATCTAATAGCGTAATTAGCAACAAGGTAATTTGCTTCTCCTTCATCACTATGAATATCTACTCATGAATCATGAACTAATCATTTCGAAAACTTAACTTTTGGATACAAGTTTTCGTACTCAACCTTAAAAATGAGTACGAGTCTGAATTAACTGACTGACATAGCAATAATAGTAAAGTGTCAAATAATATTTTGAAGGTGCAGTGTAAAAAAGGTACAAAGTGGGGCATTCAGATACGAATGTGTTAATGTGTACATCTGACACGATATGAGAGAAAAGGAAATGTAAGTCCAATAGCATAATAGCAAGCAAGCTCATTGCTTACGCGGGCTCCTAATTTATGATATACGAATCACTTTCTGTATTTTGTATTTGCTGTTTATGTGTAGTGTGTAGTCCGTGTAGTTTGTTAATTGTTAGTTTATTATTAGTTTCTAGTTTAATACATAATAGTTATTAACATCGATAATTGCTGTTTCCGAACTAATAATAATTTACTATTCAATGAAAAGCGTTTTATAAACAACCATAATCAGTACTCGTATCAAAGTTGTGTCATTCGTTGATCAAATCTCTACAGCCTAGTCACAGTGGACTCCACACTGCACAACAAGTCGTATTGAATCATTTTTAAAAAGGTATTCTTTAAAATTGAAATATATTTATTTTTTGTGTCGGGGATCTCAGCCCGCAGCCCGCAAGCAAAACGGGGATCTCAGCGCGCAGCCCGCAAAAGTGGGGATCTCAGCCCGCAGCCCGCAAAAGTGGGGATCTCAGCCCGCAGCCCGCAAAAGTGGGGATCTCAGCCCGCAGCCCGCAAGCA
>JABASD010005649.1:0-11949 GCA_019776165.1 Pogonognathellus flavescens
CTTTATAACGTTTTTTAATCCCTCTGGATGCACATCCGAAATGACGATCTGTTTAAGTGGAAATAATTTTGACATTAAAATTTATGTACATGCTTTTAGCAGTCGCACTCACGCGGTACTCTATTCACGTTAGTTTTGTGTCTGCTAATTAACAATTAATGATCAATTCAAGTGAATATAATATATTATATTACAATCAGTAAATGCTGGATCATTTTATTATTTCTAAAAACAATATTTTCGGCGTACTAGATATACAAGTTTTTCCTTTACAAATTGTGTATCTATTAAAACGTTTTGTTCATCAGAATTTTGGATAAGAATGAATTTTTTTCAAGCAATAAAACTAACATTATAGCCAGAAATATTTTATGACAAGAAATTTTCACCTTACCTTCTCCAACAACTAAAGTAACGTCGTGAGGAATGTCAGGAATGTTGTTATTCATGACGGCCAACATTCGTTTCTGCATCGAATCCAAACTTTGTCTCCAACACATTATGGATTTCAATAATTTCTGTATTATCAAAGTTTAATTGTTAACGTGGTAAATTATTACACAGTTTAACTTTGGTATAATTGAATATTCTCCGATGCACGGAAAGTGTTTCAATAAGTTCAGTTTGAACGGTTTTGAGAACAAACATGAATGATTTGAAGTAACTGAAAATTTAGTGAAATTGTGACTCTACTTGATCATAAAACCTGCCAGCAAAAACACTAGATTACCTAATCGGAAACTTTTACAAAAACTTGTGGAGAAAAAATCACGAATTGATGTCCAAGTAGACTCGATAAGAGGTAAAGATTTATTCAGCAGATGGAAAAAAGAACTAAACGTTCATTCACATTAGACATTAACTACAACAACAGGATATGAAAGATAATCCTCGCACCGTCGCCAGAATAACATTCCCTACTATCCCTACACGTTCCCATAGACTTATATATATATACAAGTAATCATATATTTTATTGACACTTCAAGTCAATATATAATATTAACCATTACAGACAGCTATGACACTAAAAAGTTGGAGTCAACACATTTCTTGTTGACCGAAGCAACAAAATCAGAATGAGGTTAAACCACAATGTAACATGCTGCAAATGCAGATTTCTATACAATCACGCTTCAAGTTTCTTGAGTTATACAGAGAATAGTGTCTTATTACTTTCAACAGTACGTAAATACAGGGTCGAAGTTGTTAAAAGTGTAGAGCTTACTCAGATGAAATGTTGAAGAGTTTTTATCTACATACAACATAGCAATGACTTCGGAAGGGATATATTTATAGATAAACTATATTATGTACCCATTTTCTTCGTATAATGTTAAGTTATCAGTTGGATTAGTATTACATATTTATCATAACGATTTATCTGTCACTGACTGCTCTTACACCGTACACATTCTATACATTCTCAAAATCGTTCATTATTTATTTACTTGAACACTCTTCGTATACCTTTGAGACTATTGAGTTATAACATAGGGAAGCGGTGTAATAATTTGCAAAATTTACAATTAACCTTTGCATCAATATTGCAATAATTATTGAAATCCAAAATGTGCTGGAGAAAAGATTTGAATTCGGTGCAGAAACGAATGTTAGCCGTCATGAATAACAACATTCCTGACATTCCCCATGATGTTGTATTCGTTGTTGGAGAGGAAAAGGTGAAAATTTCATGCCACAAAATATTTCTGGCTATAGTATCACCAGTATTTGAAACAATGTTTAGCCGTCGCCATAATACGAAGGAAAAAGAGACAACTGGAATGGAAATTGTTTCGAGTTCATCAACCAATGAATGCATTTCAGTAAGCAAAAACTCAAAAACCGTTACTAATAAGAAATTCAATAAGGTATATTTATTTGTAGCAAAAAACTTCACTCCATCTTCGAATACCATGAACATTGTCTACAGAAATATGTGTCCACATTTGTTTTAATATTGATTAATTAATGTGCTGATTGCCTATTCAATTTTAATTGATTGTTAGCTGATTTAGTTTAGTGTAAGTGTGATTCTTAAAAGTGTGTGTTTCTATTATAATAATGTGAAAATTATTCCAACTTACTTACAACAGATCACCGTTTCGGATGTGCATCCAGAAGGATTAAAAAACGTTATCAAGGTACAACTCTATTTTCACAAAACCTTTCACAAGCAAACCAGAATGGTATACTATAAGTGCAACAATTAATACGTCTGAGATCTGAAAACTGCACGTGTGCGTGTAAAATGCAATGTCTCGTGTATGTTTTGATTTTTAATTTATTTTCTATTGACAGTATGCCTATATCGGAGTAATTAGCGTCGACCTGAAAGATATAATAGCTACAATGTATGCGTCTCACAAATATGACATCCCAGATCTCACCCAACATTGCACCGAGTTATTAAACTCCAATTTGAGCGTGAATAATGTTGTCACAATTTACCAAGCTTCTACTATTTTAAATGAAGTGAAACTGAAGGAGAAGGCCTGGGAATTCATTAAAGAGTAATTCAAATTAATGTTTAATAATTGAATATGTTTGATGGTTGTAATTTGGAATGTTAATGCCTTGCTATGTTAATATACTAGAAATGCGGGTGCATTGTTGGATTCTGAAGAGTTGGTTGAATTTTCTGAAGAGAATTTGCTAACATTCTTAAGTTTGAATGAATTTCCAGATTTGAAATCCGAGGCTGATGTGTTTAAAGCGGTATTAAGGTAAATGGAAATATCTTATCCTTCCTTTGATATAATTAATATAAAATGATAGTACCTAATATTTATTGCACAAGCATAAACTGAATGCGTAGCAAACGTAAGTATAATGAGCAAGGTTTATTGCTGATATTTTGGATGTTGACTTTATGCTGAAATGATATCTGAACTACCAACCCGGAAAGTTGATTATATACAATTGATTATTAAGTAGCGTAAGCTACTTTATAAAAATGGTGTCTACTTTTGTCCGTCTGTCACTGACTGACCGCTATAGCTCACGAACGGATGAACACAATTTGTTTAAACTTCTCATACGTGTTCACTGGGTCACAAAAAAGATCCAGTTTGAAAATGGAGTCAATCGGTGACATTTAATATTTAGTAGCGGAATCTACTTTATGGAAACGTAGTGTCTGTCCGTTTGTGTAGCATGCTATTTTTTACCTTTACTACGAATCACCTGAATTAGTTCAAAGCTTTTCCAAACGGTTAACAACAACAATTTACAACTCATTTTATAAAATCAGTTGTCAAATAAGTTGAAAAATCAGCAGTAAGCAACTGTTAATCATTATCTTTAATTAGTAATTTGATTGTGTCTCTTACGCTACTTTATTACACCAGTTTTGAATAGTTTATATTATTATATTATTGGTGTAAGACTTGCCGTGTTATACCAAAGCAACTATGTTTGCAGTTTAATTGTAACTACAAGTGTACTCCCACAGTTATTAATACTCTGGAGGGAAAATCTGGCTATATAATTTGAATTTAAAACAATTCAGACTGTCAGACTTTGAATAATATTTGACAAGGCAATAATATTTAAAAGGATAGTTCTGTGACCAATACTAAAAATCCCGAGTTATTTGGCGCATAGAAATATTTATTTATTTTACAGTAAAATAGAAAAACTTCAAATTTAGTTACCTTGGGGCTTGGGGAGTCGCTGGTTAAACGGTTTTAATTTTGACTCTATGTATTTCATGTACTTTTGATAAGGTGGGGAAATTTTCAATGTGATTATAAAGGACTTCATCAGACAAAAGAAAATCTGAGGACTGTTTTAAAAAATTCATATCCCTTAATTCGATTTCCTGCAATGGAGGCAGATGAATTTGACGAAATAGTAGAACCAAGTGGTTTATTGAAGTCAAAAGAATGTATCCAAATGTTCAAATATTTTCTGGCATCTGGCGAAAAAAGGTTAGCCACGTTTCGAAACTTTATCTACGTAATATGTTAAATACATGCAGTGTATTATATTCTTTACGATTATAAAACACAAATGTTTACACAGAATTTTGATCGGTAAAACATTGCCATACTCAAGTGAAAGTAGAACGGTCTCAAGGGAGTACGGAAAGTGTCTCTTTTGTACTGCGATTATAACAGATGAATTAAAAATACAGCCCGCAAGTAACACCCCGTACGATTAGTAAGTGGCTACTTCACCATAATCTCTTAATAATCATTTAAACATATTATTGCTTATACCCATTTAAATTTGTTGTAATTTGTCAGTTTTACATTTAGTGGAAATACGGATGTGATAAAATTAAAATCAGTTGGTATTGTGTTGTCTCAAAATTTTACACCAACTGGGACTGGAAAATCTGTTTCGGTTTGTTTACATGATTTTTCACTTTCTCAATGGATACATACGGCCACTACAATGGTCTCAAAACCTTTAGAAATATGTTACATTGATTTTGCAAATCCTGTGAGCTTGAAATCTAATGTAAAATATTGTTTCACCGTCAACTTTGCGAATGTAATTTCTTTTTTGCAATAATTGTTTGATGTGATATTGGAGCTCAATTTTAATACTGCTTGCTAATTTAAATCATTGCTGTTACAGGGGGCAAAAGTTCCTAATCCCGTTCAAGTTGTGAGTTATTCACAGGAATTAATGAAAACACCAACTGTCACATACAACTTTTCTAATATGCAGCAGCTAGTAATTAATTGTTCTCCTGGCGCCTACGTCATTTGGGCGTTGCAATTTGAAAATTAATATTTGTATTATTTAAAAAAAGTGCACTCAAATAAATAGCTTTTTCAAGACGAAGAAGAAGGGAGATTTTTCCGCTACAGAGGGTCACACATCATATTTCAATCGAAAAGTATATACAAATATTGAGATGAAGGCAATTATTAAGTCTTTTGTTAAATCTGTTGATAAATATTTTTATAAAGGATTAACAAATGTTTGGTGTTTAATTACCTACTGTTTCATTTGTATAGCATAATTATTTACGACTGATCTGCAAAAACCGAAACCCTTCCTAGGAAAAAGTCATTTTGGAATTTTACAAACCAGGTAAATCTGTACGTGGAGACATTCGTAGAGTAAACCCTAGAACAAAATATTATCGTGATAATAGTTTTGAGTTTGTTGATAATTTTTTTATTCAACATTAGTTCTGAATGTATTTAATTATCATCACGCGTAAAGCAGTGAAAATTATACGCACATTTTTACTCGTATATAATATCAATCCATAAATTGAATATTCGGTACAGCATATGAAAAATATTGTGGAATTACTAAATGTTTTCATACACTAAATAAAGATTTATGTACCTACAACAACACATCATTGCGGAACGCATGTATTAAATCTGATAATGCCACACCTTGCTAATTAACTGATCCATGAATACAATAATACAGCTTCAAATAGAATGACGCTTATGAAGATACAGTCGGACAGTGTTTGAACGTTGAGTGAAATATTAATAATTCATATTTTTTTAAAGTAGGATTCAGAGTACATGGTTATATTGATACACATTATTAAAATACAATATAGGCAATCTCACGATCAGTACTATAACGTGAATGATAATCACGTGAAGCTATACAAATTAAATCCACAAATTAAATTCTAAGAAATATATATTCGATAGAACATATTAATAATTTTGTAGAAGTAAATGACCTAGCAAACATAATAAATATTTTTGTAAAAGATTATATAGTTGCATTACCTATGTAATAAATCTTACACCACATACATTGTTGCATTTTTTTAATTTAATATAATTTAACCTTGTCAATATTCTGACAGTAATGCTTAAAGTATACAATTGGAAATAAAAATTGTAAATACTTAATAGAAATGTTAATACTACTTTAATTATAAGGCACAATTGATTATATTTAAACGAAATTGATAAAATTATAACATTGTTTGGGGTTTGTATGAAGAATGTGGAAATACGTTCTTCAATTTTTGAATTGCATAGCCCAAATGACACAATCCATGGGATCAAAGTTAAGTGTTGCTTGTTGATTATTTGAAGTAGTCCAAGTCATGCCTGACTTGCTCAGTAATTCCTTTAAGTATTTGGAAACACTCACCGGAGAATTGACATGCTTGCCCTGTATTCATAGAAATTTAAAGCCTTCCATCAAGTTTGGGTTCAACGATAAAAATCAAGCTGCAAGAAAATTGTGAAACTTTCATTACCTTGCAGCAGTTTACTAAAATTGTGTAGCGCACGTCAGGTGGCAAGCAGACCGGTACGTCGAATTCAATGTAACATATCTCCAATATTTTTGGAACAATCATTTTGGCAGCGTATGAGGTTATTGAGTTGCCATTTAAATAAATTGAAATTGATTCTCCTGCAAGAGTGGAGTTCCGAGGAAAGACAACACCAAGAGATTTCAACTTCAGGCCCGTAATATTTCCAGTAATTGTAAAACTAGAGTTTAAATATTTGACTGCTTATTTTACCATTAGAGAGAACTTAACTTTTACAATCGAGATTTCGTATCGACTTACTAATCACCGTAATGAAAATTACCAAAGGTTGCCAAATTTTCATTGATGGTCGCAGTGCACAATAAAATTGTTTGTCCCGTTCCTGCTCGGTTTTTGATTGAGCAATTCAATTTATTAGCAATTTCAACACTATTTATGTGAAATATTTAATTTTACATATGCTGTCTCGTGTTTTCTCACAAATTAAAATGACGAAATTGGGGAAAGCTTTCTTACCGTTTTTCATCTGACGAGAGAAAATATGTAAGCAGTTGAATACATTCTTTAGAACACAACATTTCACTTGCCACGACAATTTCAGTAAATTCCTGCGCTTCCATGGTTGGATATCGAATCAATGAAATTGCATTTTTCAGAACGGTTCGCAAATTTTCTCTTGTTCGATCAAGTCCGTTTTGATCACATTGAAAATTCCCCCACCTTAATACAATTCCAATATTGCAAACAAGCACACATAATGTCAAACAGTTCATGTTACGTAATTACGTAGAATCATAGCTAATTGTTTGCTATGTTTACTATAATTTTTGAAGCATAAAGTTGGCATAAAAAACTGCTGATTTCTTTATGGTAACGCATTTGTAGTAATTGTATAAATAATATAATCATAGTTTTGCCAAAGATATGGTAGATAATCGCAAGTATGTACCTTAACAACGCTTTAAATACATCTGCCTCCGATTTCAAGCACGGCATTTCATCCAAATGTAGAAACTTAATTAAATTCTCTTCAGAAAATTCAATAAACTGTTCCGACTCCAACAATGCGGCCGCGTTACTAATTTGTGAGTATGGTAACAAATTAGGGTTCCAATTCACGTGTGAGTACAGGTAAATTTAAAATTTAATTACCTTTCAATGAATTCCCATGCCTTCTCTTGCGGTTTCATTTCGTTTAAAAGGGCAGAAGCCTGATAAATTGTGACTACATTGTTCACGCTTATATTTGAACTCAATAACTCCAAACAGTGTTGGGTGAGCTCTGGGATGTCATATTTGTGAGACGCATACATTGTGGCTACTACATCTTTCAGGTCCACGCTCATTACTCCAGTATACGCATACTGTCAATAGAAAATAAATTAATAAGCAAAAGGTACATTTACATGAGACATTGCATTTTACATACCATTGGTTTTAATTGTTGTAATTCTAAAATGCAGTTTCCTTATGTAAAGTTTTGTCGTAAAATGAGTTATACCTGTATAACGTTTTTTAATCCCTCTGGATGCACATCCGAAATGGCGATCTGTGTAAGTGGGAATGATTTTGACATTACAATTTATGCACATGCTTTTAGCAGTCGTGAATGGTTTTGTGTTTGCTAATTAATGATCGATTCTAGTGAATATAATATATTACAATCTGTAAAGAGTGGATCATATTATTATTTCTAAAATATATTTTCAGTTTCTTCTTTTGCAAATTTTGTAACTTTGAAAACGCCTTGTTGATCAGAATTTTGCATAAGAGTGAATTTTTTCAAGCAATAAAATTAAAAAAGTAAAATATATTATTATTAATGATTTCTTACTGGATTGTATTCATTGTTTGATGAAACCGAAACAATTTCCATTCCGGTTTTTGGAATTTCCTGATTACTGTGGCGACGGCTGAACATTGCCTCAAACACTGGTGATATTATAGCCAGAAATATTTTATGACAAGAAATTTTCACCTTATCTTCTCCAACAACTAAAGTAACATCATGAGGAATGTGAGGAATATTGTTGTTCATGACAGCCAACATTCGTTTCTGCATCGAATCCAAACTTTTTCTCCAACACATTATGGATTTCAATAATTTCTGCTTAGTTAGCAAACTTTAATTGTTAACGTGGTAAATTATTACACAGTTTTACTTTGGTATAATCGAATAGTCTCCAGCGTGAACGGAAAGTGTTTCAATAAGTTAAGCTTGAACGTTTTGAGAACAAACAGGAACGGTTTGAAGTCACTCAAAATTTAGTGAAATTATGACTCTAATTGGTCATAAAACCCGCTAGCAAAAGCACGAGATTAATCGAAAAAGTCTCGTCCAACTTATGGAGAAAAAATTACGAAAGATGTCCAAGTAGCCTCGATAAGAGATAAAGATTTATTCAGCAGCTGGAAAGAAGAAACAGTCATTCACATTAACTACAACAACAGGATGTGAAAGATAATACTCGCACCGTTGACCGTCACCATAGAATTATAACATTCCCTACTTACCCTCCACGTTTCCATAGACTCATACAGAATACATGCACAAGTAATAATATATTGACTCATCAAGTAAATATAATATTAACCATAACATAACAGCCAGCTATGACCCTAAAAAATTGGAATCAACACATTTCTTGTTGACCGAAGCAACAAAATCAGAATGAGGTTAATGCACATTATAACATGCTGCAAATGCACATATCTATACAATCACGCTTTAAGTTTCTTGAGTTATAAAGAAAATAATGTGTTATTACTTTCAACTAGATTGAGTTGGCTTTTTCCGACCCAGCCCCATTTCGACCCATTAAGGGCCCGAACCAACCCACCCAACCCAAAACCTAATGCTAGACTTGTATAGCCAACCCAACCCAACCTAATGCCAAACCATAACCCGAAACCAAACCAAACCTTACATACATACAAACTGAAATGAAGCCAGAATCTATGATGAATATGAGTATACCTACTGCTGTATTGAGTACTTTCTATTCAGGGTACAAAAAAGGCATGCCTTTTTTTAAAAATCTTCTAAAAAAGGTGCCTTTTTTATGAAAAAAGGTAACTTTGTTCGAAAAAAGGAAAGCCTTACAGCAAAGTTAGAAAAAAAGTTTTTTTTGCTTTTATACGTTTCACGAAACAAAAATTTTTTTGATCGAGGAACAATTAAAAAAGGTTTAAAAGATCAAAATAAGCAAAAAAACATTGCTTATTGCTTTTTAGTACCCTGTTTCTATTCTACCTCAAAATATTTGCAAGTATAAAATATGAAGATTAGATTAATATCGTGAGGGGTAAAAAATTATTAACAAATTAATATCGATAGCGCGACCCATTCTGACCCAATATTTTTCAACCCAACCCGAATATGATTGGGTTGCTGGGTTTTCCCATTTTCTGTGTTTTGGGTTGGGTGCCGGCCTCTACTTTCAACAGAACGTAAATACAAGGTTGAAGTGGTTGAAAGAATAGAGCTCTCTCAAATGAAATGTTGAACAGTTTTTATCTACATAACAATGATTTCGGCGCGGACATGATTATAGATAAACTATAATATGTACCCATTTCTTATAATGATAAGTTATCAGTAGGATTATTACATATTTACTATAACGATTTATCTGTCACTGACTGCAACTATTTAATTCTTACACTTTACATATTCTATGTGTTCTCAAAATCGTTCAATATTAATTTACTTGAACACTTTTCGCATACCATTTAGACTATTGCGTTATAACAGAGTAAGGCTGTGTAATAATTTACAAAATTTACAAAATTTACAATTAGTCTTTGCATCAATATTGCAATAATTATTCAAATCCCAAATGTGTTGGAGAAAAGATTTGGATTCCGTGCAGAAACGAATGCTGGCCGTCATGAATAACAACACTCCTGACATTCCCCATGATGTTGTATTCGTTGTTGGAGAGGAAAAGGTCAAAATTTCATGCCACAAAATATTTCTGGCTATAGTGTCACCAGTATTTGAAGCAATGTTCAGCCGCCGTCACAATAAAAAGGAAACACCGACAACTGGAATGGAAATCGTTTCGTGTTCATCAACCAATGAATGCATTTCAGTAAGCAAAAACACAAATACCGTTACTAATACTAATAAGAAATTCAATAAGGTATCTTTATTTGCAACAAAAAACTTAACTGTTAGTCAAAATAAGCTGAGCACAAAGTGATGGATAAAACTATCAATTATCAATCAAACAAATCGTGATAGAGGGAATTTAACCCATCTTCGAGTGCCATGAACATTGTTTATAGAAATATGTGTCCACATTTGTATTAATATTTATTAAGTAGCGCAAGCTACTTTATAAGACTGGTGGTTACGTCTGTCCGTCTGTCCGTCTGTCCGTGGTTGCTATAACTCACGAACGGATGAACACAATTCGTTCAAACTTCTCATGCGTTTTGTCTGAGTGCCGTCGAAGGTCAAGTTCGTAAATGGGGTCAATCGGTTAACTCCTTCGTGACCTTTGACCTTTCAAAATAACTGTTGTTTGCGACACCAATAACTCACGAACGGATTAACAAAATTCGTTAAAACTTCTCAAAAGTGATGTATGAGTCATAGCGGAGGTCAAGTTTGCAAATGGGGTCACTCGGTTAACTCCTTCATGTCCTTTGACCTTTTAGAGTTATTACTGTCTGTGACTACGATAACTCACGAACGGATAAACAGAATTCGTTCAAACTTCTCAAACGTGATCTATGAGTCATATCGGAGGTCAAGTTTGCAAATGGAGTAACTCGGTTAACTCTTTCATGACCTTTGACCTTTTGAAAGTTATTACTGTCTGTGACCACGATAACTGACGAACGGATAAACAGAATTCGTTCAAACTTCTCAAACGATCGGAGGTCAAGTTTGCAAATGGGGTCACTCGGTTAACTCCTTCCTTCATGACCTTTTAGAACTGTTACTGTCTGTGATCACGATAACTCACGAACGGATTTACAGAAATCGTTCAAACTTCTCATACATGATCTCTGGGTCCCACCGAAGGTCAAGTTCGCAAATGGCATCATTTGGTGAACTCTTTCATGACCTCTGACCTTTTTCTTGCGCTACTTTATTACAGCCGTTTGGAATGGTTTATTAAGTATCGTAAGTATAAGATACTTTATGCAAAGATCTTGTGTGTCTGTCTGTCCGTCTGTATGCACGATAACTCAATAATGGTTTGCAGAGCTGGACCAAATACATTGACAAAATACTCAAAATACTCTTAAAATACTTTTAAATCGCCATATTGTATTTTGTATTTTCAAGATATTTTTTCGAAATGTATTTTCAGTATTTTGTATTTTGGAGAAAATTTTGGGAAATGTATTTAAAATACAACAAAATACATCAAAATACAATTCCTCTACAGAGCCCCACAGACCGAGAGTTTGCTCTTTTCCCTATGTGAAAAGAAAAAAATATTTTTTGTTCGTCACTGCATAGCGTCAAATTATAACGATTCATTCATTTTTGACCAATTTTTTCCACTTGTTTCCACTGAAAATGAAACCAATGCAAGTAACAAGTAGGAAAGGTTGGAAAGCCACACTATAAACTAACTTTGACTGTTTGAGATTTTGAGTGGGTAGAAAATTCAAAATCGTAAACTTTTTAAACTCTCGGTGCTCCTTGCAATACTGTAATCACCCTTTTCTGTATCATACAGTTTTCTGTCATTTTCTTCATACATCAT